>VXBZ01000805.1:0-21984 GCA_013399135.1 Heliornis fulica
TCTTGAAGTGAGGGGCCCAACAGATGCTGATGCATCCTACCCCTGCCTACCAGTCTGTAGGCTTGATGACATCACACAGACTACAAAACATATCAAATGCTCTGAGTGAGCTGAGGAAACTCCCTGGGATCATGAAAAACACGGTTCCTGTCACAACAATGATCTTAGGTAGTGTCTGTGTCCTGGGGGATCCCAAAGCTCTTTGCACAGTAGCTACCACTGAGAGGAAACCACCCCACTGCTGTAATTGAGAGGTGGAGAACACAAGGCAAAGGGCTGAACTAAAACATGAACCTCATCAAGAAACCCAGCTAAAGAAGCATTTTAAATCTCACACACAAATATGTCGGTGTTTTCATGGTTCGTTCCACAAATACCCAAGAGGTAAACTGTACAATACTCCAAGTAACCTACTCCTCTAATTAGCATCTTTGATAGCACAAGGAAAAACCCAATATGGTGAAAATATCTGTAACACACAGTCAACTGATTTTCTTAAGAACACTTAAGAGTCAAGAGGTGGCTTTGTAATTACCCCCTACCCCCTTTCCATTTAGTGGCATTACTTTCATCAAGAGTTTTCTCCCTGGTTCTCAGCCCAACAAACGGATCACGTTCCTTGACCTGTTGTCCTCCCTCTGCAAGCAGGTAAATTCTGTGCCTATCTGTTTCCCTGATACTCTCTTCCATCAGAAGGAAAAAGACAATTCTTTTGCAGAAGCTTGTTAGAAGTTGCTCTCAACAGAAGAATCATTTGAAAGATCTCAGTCACAGGGTCCAGAAAGTGTTTTATGACTTTCTAAACCAAGCTATTCCATTGCTTCTTGAAAGCAGACCTTGAGAGAGGTGCACCAAAGCAGATCCCTCTTAATGCTTTGTTCAAGGCCCACCCAACAGACACTGGTGGGTTTCAAGATTATTTTTTTGCTTTGTCTACAATGCAGGGGTCTCAATTCTTGAAGGACTCCTCTTCAAGCTCTCCTTGAATGAGCATAATGGATCTTCTGCCGCTGTGCTGTGCCCTGGGACCCTGCAGGAAGCACCGAGGAGGATGTTCCATGGACAGCCATGACAGAAACAGCTCACCCTCCTCTGCCTCCTTCCTTTGGACTGAGCTGGTGAGCCAGGCTTGCTGCCATATGCCCACACCAGGACTCCTCCCTGGCATGTGCCTGGCTTTAAGCACTCAGGCAACTTGAGATTGCCTCGGTGTTTCTGTCCCTGTCAGGCACATAAATAACAAACCAGTTGCTACTTCCTCATGATTCACATGAGGAGTGCCTGGAGTCAATGGCTTCAGTGTGGGGATCATTCAAACCAGCTGTGGCCAGTGAAAAGAATCCATTCTTCATTCCTGTGACCAGGCTTGCTAGAAAGTAGGGAGCAAATGTTCCACCCAAAATAGTTTTGGTCTGAGCACAAGACAAGCTATTGGCAACAACAATGTTGAAAGAAAGAATGTCTTAGCATCAGGCTCAGATGCCTTGCAAATGTATTTTGCATCCTCTACCCCAAATCATATTTCTTTCTGCCTGCAACAGGCTACATGTTTTAACTGGCTTTGGCAGATTGCTGAGTGTCTTTATTTTGGCTAGTAGAGAGCACCCTTCCATATGGGACCTATCTAGGATGAGAAGCAGATCTACCAGGATGGTGAGCCCGACCCCAGCTGTGCACTGGGCCACCATGGCCCTCTGCAGTGAAGTCACATTGTGCAGGAGTCCTGGGCAAAGGACTCTGGCAAACAGGGCAGCTTCTCCACTGCTCCCCTTTCCCCAGAGCCACAAGGCCAGGCAGGGGGGTGGGTGTATTCCCACCACACCATGCAGTACCTATGTGATATATGTATCTGCTGGGTGTGCTTTCCTGCCCCAGCCTCCTGGTCTGCCCTGGAGCAATGGTGCAAAGCAGGAGCTGGGCAAATCCTCCTCCATGTTGTAGCACCCATCACCATCCCTTCTTGCAGCCAGTTTTACCACAAGGATGCTCAGATGGTATTGTGGCAAGAGCCACCCCTCTCAAAGAGCTGTAAACTGCCACAGCAACCAGGAGTAAATGGCTAGGTCTTGGTCTTGGTGGGTTATGTTGAACCTACAAGGAATTGGAAAAGCAGAAGGTGCCGCTGTCGCCAGCGACGCAAACGTAGAGCAGCAGATACACCACGAGTTCCCTCCAGGTGAGTGGCCAGGCCTGATCTGAGCATTTCCTCCGAGTTCACTCACAAGAGCAACTAATCCTGACGCTGGGCATATGTTCCAAATTTTGTGTACTTCAGAAACGAAACCAGAAGGAAAAAAAAAAAAGTTATTGTGCTTCGCTGGAAAATATCAAAAGCGCTGAACTGTGATGCATTAACATGGCATTGTCTTCAGGACTTGTGCCCAACTCCAGGCTGACAGGAGGAGCTGGCACACAGGGAGAAGTGCCTGTACTCTTTCCTTGCACACCCAGGTACTGTCACATGGCAGAGCAATATGTCTCCATCCTCTTCATGCAGTTATCAGTGCAGCAGAGAGAAAGGACGATGCCCGTCACAGAAGATTCAAGAGAGGATAACAACTAAGATAATAAAGATTTGCATTTTTTAATGTCACAATATAAAGGAAACAATAAACCCCTGCCAGGTTTCTAATTTGGTCTTAACCTCTGTGGGTGTAGCTGCCTCTCACCTCAGTCCCTCTCTCCTTTTCCCTGCTCAGGACAAGCCTTTTCCCAAATCACAACAGCTGGCTGGAGCAACCCTGCACCTCCTCTTTTGCACTACAACTTTCCCTTAGAGCATGATGACTTTTAAATCCTTTCAGGCTCAAAGCCCAGTAAGCAGTAAAGCCCAGCACAAAGTTGTATTTATTTCTCATAACTGGTTTTTTTTTCTTTCATATAAGAATCCAATAGAAAAATAACCTCTGCAGTATTTGTCATAGCCAGAGGTGGATTTGAAGCTCTTGCAAAGTGAATGTGCTGGACCCAGTGGTGCTCAGTGCAGCATGCCTGCTTCTTAACAGGGTTAAAGGAAAAGTCTGCCCTAAGACAAAGCTCCTATCTCCCTGCACTAAGGATGGGCTTAAAGTCTTTTTGGGGAGGTGGAAACTTTGGTATAGACAAAGAACTCAAATGAACAGCCACAATGGCTGCAGAGTGATTTCCTTAATTAGAAAGTTGGCTGTGTTAGTAAAGGGGAGGAAAACAATGTTAGAGACAGCCAAGGCAAAGAGCAAGTAAAAAACTGTAGCACATGTAGCTCTGCAGAAAACAGAAAACAGCTCTAACAGCCCCCCCCTTCCCCGAGCCTCCAAAACCACTTGTAATTATTAGGCTGAAAATCAAGCACGGTCCTGCTGCTGAATCAGAGCAGTACAAGCTTGTGAAAATGACTTGGCCTTAATTAATTCATTTTGACAAGGCTCAAAACACTCCCCAGGCAATTTAAGACACCGTAAAAAATCAAGGAACTGACAGTTTTTGACCTCAACATGTCAAATATAGAACTGCTGTCTAGTTTTGATGAGCTGTCACTCTATCCCCTGAACATCCCTACTGCAGCTAAGCATTTTACATCAGTCCACCCAGCTTCCACAGCACCCAAGAACCCCTGTTGATCCAGAGGCAGTGGTGGTGGTCTCAGCCCTCTGCCCAGCTCTAGCAGTTCATGATGGGCAATGGGAGAGCAGAGAGACATCCAGTGCTGCACAACCATCTGTAAGAAAGTTGGAGCAACCCACACCTTGCTCCTTGCTTGCTGGCCAGGGTTGCCCAGCTGTCCTTGTGTAGACCTGGTGTACTGCTGCAGGAGAACTAGTGAGCCTTGCAGACAATGGAAAACACTAACTAGGAAGGTTGTGTGGGGTTTTTTTTTGGTAAACAGCAGACCAAATCTCATTCTGCAAGCATAGTAAACTCTGAGACATTTCAGACAGTTCACACCTTACAAGTCAGCACAGGGCACATCTCAACAGAGAGATGGGCAACTGTACAGGGAAGGGAAGAAAACTGCAGCTTTTTCTGTGCTGGTTGCTTGTGGGTCTGTCAATCCAAGCAGCATCTGACACCTGTGATCAGAAAGAAGCTGATACCTGTCACGCTGAGACAATTCGAGCATCCCACTATGGAAATTCAAGTGCTCGGTGCCAAAACAGTCCTCCCGGGGAAGATGCAGCTGTGCTGTGTGTCTGGGGAAACTGGGAAGGCAAAAGGAGAAAACACTCCTTGGCTGCAGCAGAAAACCAACATACTGATGCCTCCCCTAAGCACAAACTCTGGCCAAGAAGAAACATGGGTCATGGCCCATTTCCAAGGGTGCACTCGAGATGCTCTTACTGTAACTGAACGTGAAGCTGTGGCCTCCAGAGGGCTGGGCACACTCCTCACCATAGCAGGCTGCCACTCCATGTGCCTGAGCATGGGATACTTCTGTTTTTCTGCAGGCAGGTGACTGGAGAGTTTGGAGTGTGGCTCTGAAAAGGCAATCTCAGAGCATGGATCTTCCATGCAGAATGGAAAAAGAACCATCCCAAACCAGACAGGGAGAGATGCTCCTCGGGTGGTCTGTCCCAAACACCTCCTCTGCTGCAGGAATGTGGCTGTCACCCCAGCAGACCTGCCAAACTGCCTCACATCTGACACCCAGCAGCTCTGCCTGGCTTGATGCAAAGCAGCATAGCACAGGTTACACATTCTGTTTACGAATGAGAAAATTAATCTTAAGTGACACGGAATGAAATCTTGGATCTGGGAATGAATTTTTTAAAAAAACCCACAATTTTATCCTGCTATTTTGCCAAATTCTCATTAAAAATCATTGCCCAGACCCCAAGGGCTCAGGATGCACTTACCAAAGACGGCACTGCTGTATTTGGATGGAGTCAGAGTATTTCTAGCTCTGTGAAGGGTAGAAGCTGGAGGCAAACAAGCAAAGCGCAGAACTACGCCAACTTGAGAGGAGAAGCGTACAAAACACTTGAAACACAAACATTTTGTGAATGTTACCAGCAGTGCTGTTCCCAAGCATGGAATCCTTTCCTAGAAACTGGCTACCTTTAGGGCACCGTCTGTCCCGCTGCAGTATTTTCGTTGGCTTACTGTTGCCGACTCCGGTATTTTCCCCTTTCTTCTGCTCTCCTACTTTCTTCCTTCCTCTCCCACTTCTCCAGATGTGTTTGCAGTGAAGGAAAGCTGCTGCCTTTGATTCTGTGGGGTAGTTTCCAGCCTTGCCTATGCTCAGAGGTGCTGTCTGGCTGCTGGCTGGGTGTCCAGCATTTCTCAGTACGTATTTCTTGTGCAGTACTGCGGAGTTTTTGGCTACGTGCCTGATGAACGGATTAAACAAACAAATAGGTAAGAGCCATATTAACTCAGCGTGCCTAATAACTTCCCAGAGAGGGAGTAAAGGAAACTGGAGATTCCCCAGGAAACTCCCAGTATGCAGAGTACAGCCAGATTCTCCCCATTACAGGGGGCACCATGGAGAGGAATCATATAGTCTTGGCACCTGGTGCAGGCCATCCACGACAGGAATTGCATTGCAAACTGCTTATCTTCTCGAGTCCAGCTGCTGCTCTGGAGCCTGAGGCTATTCGGAAGGAGCACTCTCCTTTACTGGCATCTGAAGCCTCTTCCTTCCTGGAGCAGAACCAGCTCACTGTCCTGGGGGAGAATGGTGGAGCATCTAAGTGCTCTGCAACTTCCCGGACCGTAAACTGGTTGTGTAACACAGATCTGAGCTGTGCAACACCCTCTCGAGCACTGAGCCTTGTAGGAGACAACGCTCTTTTTCCTCAAAGACTTCTGTGAGATTTGCTTTCCATATGTCTCTGACAACATGATGCCTTCCTCATGACTGCAACAGGCCAGTCTCCCTCTCTGCTCATCCTGCCCCCCTCCCTGCCCCAGCCTGCCATCTGCACACAAATCCACACAGATGTGTACCCATAGTCAGGTTTGCTTTCCTCAGAGCCACTCTTCTCTCTAATGCCACCACTAAGGATGTAACACCATGGATATATGCTGTCTCAACCCCTGCTCAAGCAGTCCCACTGGGAACAGAAGGTGGAGTAGGATGGGACTTGCCTTTGTATTTCCCAGGACAAAGCTCACCTACCACCCTGAAACAGTTTCAGAACTAAGCACGTTATAAAAGTCCTATCTACTGCCAGCTTCCAGGCTGACAATGCCCAAATAACCAAGAACTAACAGTTACCACCAGTGTTGATTGGTAATATCTTTAAAAACAACCTGAGCTTAAATAATTCAGCAGAATTTAATTTTCTGGTAATAAGAAAGATGATATTTTTTTCCCCCAAAGCATGAAGTGGATCGATATCCTATCTCTGTAAGGTACACCCCAATTCATAGCAAGTGCTGGGCATGGGGCCAAACACACACAGACACACACACAACACTTTCATGCTCTCTGGATCACAGGATCTGGGATCAAGCAAGGAATCCTCTGACAGATTTAACATCTGAAACTGAGCAGTATCACCAACATGTATTCTACCCATAAGCCCTCCAATTAGAATTCTGTTTTGGAAACTTTCAGTTGCAAACTTGCAAGTGTTGGGTGGAATTCCTTTTTATGTCTTGCTTCAGACTGTTAATAACAGCTCCAGTGCTAATGACCTAACTCCTGAACACAGAGGAAAAACAGCACTTCATGAAATATTGATACACACTTGGAAATTTGACAATTATCTCCAGAGCTCCTTGGTAAAATCTGAAAGCAAATAAATAGCAAACATTTGCTGTACTCATTAAAATACTGAAAAACAGAGAAAGAAACCTACTCATTATCCATTTGACAAATATAACCTATTATTTTTAATAATGCACAGACATTCAATGCATGAAATTTACAGCTTCTCTTGCTTAAAGAAACCATTGCTTTTGTAGATCTAATTTTAAGAAATGCAATAAAAATAAGTTATGTGGAGCTGGCTGCTTTTGAGGGAGAGGGTAAAATCCTTCTTCTACTGAAATCAATTGCAAAACTATCGTTTTTCAAATGGAGGCACAACTTCACTCACTGCCCTAATTTAGAAGCTGCTTGCCCAGAAAGAAATTCTCCAAAAATTAGGAATACTACTTTTGTTGGCTGTTCTGAGGCAAGCTTCAGGAACAGACAACCAGAGTAAAAAGAAAAAGAGCTGATGAGCCAGACCTTTGGCTGCTAGCCCACATGATGTATCTCCATACCTTGCTCATTGTAGGCCATAGAAATGAGACCCAAGCTCACCCTCTGGCCAGATCATGGCATGGGAGATGCCAAGCTGCTGCTCAGGGAGCATGTGCAAGTATAGACAACACCCTTCCCAGATGAATAAATAGGAACCCTAAGAGGAAACCTTCCAATACTGAGCATGATGGGTTGCTCAGTACTGCATTACAGTGCAATCACTGGTGTTATTGCTGTAATTTTGCTTTCTGGACCTTTCAGCCCTGACTGCAGATGAAACAGAAACACAACCGCTGCAAACAAGAATGAAATGGAAATTTAAGATTCATCAGCCAAATGATTCAGGTGGTAAGATTAAAATTTCCCCTCAACGTGAGCAAGAATCCAAGGACAAGGAGAGACTGGGAGCAGTAGGAATTGCAACTGCTGGCCAGTGGGATAACTGATGGTGTATTTCAGCTTTGCTGATTACTGCAGTGTCCCAACAGGGCGGTCGGTCTAGAGACTGATAAGCTCTCTGCTGTCCACACTGAATACTCCACTTTCTCTCTGATAAGACACACTAATCAAGATTCCTTTTATTGACAAAGCAAAATCTATGCACTTGCATTAACTTCTTGAATATTCATTTAACACTTTATAATAAATTATTCAGAGGAAGGCAGAGAACACAATGAATGGCTGCATGTGACATTCCCAGTCCGTTTTTTTTCACTCAGTGAGCGACTCCAGTAAGAGACTGGACCATCTTCAGAAAAGACTGGTAATCTATAGAGTCAGTAAAGGAGTGTGTAGGAGGCAGCCTGAAACCACTCAGGGATTTGCAGGGTTAGAACAAGCATCAGGAAACATGCTGGGGTTAAGAAAACGAGCAAGGAAGTCTAGGGGCATCATCAGATTCTTGCATCCCACCACCCCATGACTCCTGACGCAGCTCCATGGCATGGAGGTGACTCACCTGGAGATATCACCTTCACATCTGGAAAACACACACCAAATGTTTCAGCAGGACCTCAATTTTGACCTTCTTTTTTTGACTTTTTTCATTGAAAGCAGATCCTAAATAATTGTTTATCATTGTGTTTGCTGTCTAAGCAAGGTCCCTTCTGCTTATTTACTTGCCAAGTTGGTATGACAGCCTAGGAAATAATAAATTGCTTGATAACCAAAACAAGTCACTTCTGGCAAACAATGAAGACTCTGCAGCAGTACTGATCCAAATGGATAATGACTGATACCCTGATTATATTTTTGAGGGTTTTTCTCCCCATTTTCATGCATGTATCTAGCTGCATATATAAATAAAACATGAGAATGCCATCCTGGCTGTTTGTATCAGTATTTACTAAGGATCTCACTGACTCCAACCTCTCAGGTAAGCCCTGGGTTTCCTTCTTACAGTGACAACCTGCTCATCTCACAGATTACAGGGTCTAAACCATGGTCTTCCAAGCCATGGTCTTCCAAACTGCCTGAGACCCGGAGACATCACACCGAGGAACTGAACTGCAGCAAGTTCATAGGGGTGCCTTGTCACATGGAAAGGGGCACAGGGTGGCCCTGCACAGGCAGGGCTCGGGGCCGTGTTACGTCGTGCCATGGGACCCACGTCTTAAGCCGATTGTTGGCCTTGACACCCACTGCACTGGGCGAGAAGGCGGAGGAAGGAAAGCCAGGTACTAATCCGCTCCATCTGCTCCAGAGCAGCTAATTGGATTGTGAGTGCAGAAGGCAAGGCCTCCTGGACAGGGTGCTGGCAGGCACACCAGCCAGGCACAGGCACAAAGAAACCTCCCATTTTGTTAAACAAAGCTCCTCTAGTGCAGAGGGTGAGGGTCCCACCACCACACCGAGCACACCGCTGGCCAAACCCTTCTAAGGATGCATGTGGTTGCACCAAGGCTGCCCAGCATCGCTCTTATGGAGAGGTGGAGCTACATCACCTGAAAATAACATACATTGGCCCCCCTGCCAAGTATTCATCTTTAGCAAGACACTAGAAAACACAAACAGAAGAGATGAAATATTAGCTTTCTTCACCAAAAGCCAGTGGGATGCTGTCAGTGTCAGGTTATATTTAGGTGCAGAAGTCAAAAACTCATCTAAGTTGCTATACATAAACCCTACTAATACATGCCCTATGTCTGCAACATTTATTCTAAATCAATGGCTTAATGATTTTGGCCTTCTGCTTTTTAAGGATTCAGCTCAGCACCTACTTAATTTTTAAAAATAACAGACAATTCAGTTGTGTGGCATTTTCATTAAACTGGTCTGTAGCATAAGACAAGGAAAAGAAGCATGAAAAGTGTTTAATACAATGATGATCAGAAACCTTTACAAATTTTTTCCTTCTGCAAGCACTAAGTTTGTAGCTATGGAAACTACTTATGAGAAAACTGGAAAAAAATGCCAGCAAATACAGTCAGAGAATCATCTGGATATATGGGTCCTAGCAGTGGTAGAGAACTACAGACACAGGGTAAAAGGAAAGTGTAAATTGGAGATGACAACACTTGTGCATCTGACAACATGTTCTCCTCCGACAGGCCAAAATCATTTTTATTGCCATGGAGCTAAACTCAATGAATTGCAACTGGAATGAGTTTGACACTTTATATTACTTCTGATAAAACTATTATAAAAAGGGTATTTCAACCTTTAAAAAGTCTTTTAAGAGCATTTTCTCTGCAATCAGTGAATCGTGTGCACATATTGGCCAAGATAGCCAATATTTTATCAAGGTAGTTTTCAGCACATCTCCTGCACGCTCTGTTCTTCAGCTTTTTACACTAGCAATGCAAGCACTTCTAATGACTTCAATTTCAAGATCCACACGAGAGACCCATCTGCACAGTTATCTACCAAACTGAGGCTGGTGAGAGTATACACATGATATTAACACTCAGCCGGGTCCTTGTGAGCCTTTTAAAGGCTTTCCCAAACTCATTCTGAGTATTTCCAGCTAATACCTTTACTCTATTGCATATTAATGCCTTGCAAATGGTGTTGGGGCCATCTGGAGAGCAGAGATGCTAGCAAGACACCACATATTTCATTCCAGTATTTTTGTCCAGAAGTTACAACCCCAGCTAAAATCATTAGTCCATGGTTTTACTTTACCTGGAGTAACACACTGGTTGGGAATGGCTCCAAGGACTTGCCATGGTCTGTCAGGTCAATGTGCAAATTAAATCAGATCTATTCAGTCCACCAAGCTTCCTTTGGTGCTGTTTCAGTCTGGATTGTTAATAGAGTTCCCTTACACACATACATTGTGATTAAATGCTATGATCTGTACAGAAAACACAGCGAAGGAAAACTGAAGTTGATTTCTGAACGATGTGCTATATGGTACATAGGGCAAAGAAGAAACCAACCTCAACCAATGCTTGTGGGATTTACCTTGTGTATGAAACAGCACCGTTACACTCTCTCTGACCATAAAAAGCTACAAGTTCAACAGGGTATTCTTGAACCATCCTTGAACAACTGTCAAAGCTCCTGCTCCTGACTGTGCCCTCTGCTCTCTGAGGGCTGCCCACATGAAGAGCTTCAGCCTGCAACTGATGTGCAGTTAATGCAGTTTTTATCTGTCACAGGGTGGAAATTGACAGCAAAAGGAATTGCAATCAAGTGTTAAAGAGTGTACGCAGAGCTGAGCTAATCACACTGAACGGCACTTCGAGCTGGGCTCTAAGCTGAGAGAGCACGAGTCCCCTCCACACTGGAGAGAGATACATGTCCAAGGAAGGCAGCTACTGCCTACCCCAGCTCACCTTTCCCTGCCCAGGAGAAGGCCAGGCTTTCAAATAAATCTTACAGCCAAGAAATTTTGCTCTTCCTTCCACATGATACCTGGCCAACTTGTACGGGGCAGCCTTGTTCCTCATCCCTCTGGCAAGCATCTCCCCTTCTGTGATCATCTGCTTGACTATCTTCAGATGTAAACTAGGGTTTCAAAAACCATCCAAGACTGTATTTGCAATTAATCACCATTCTTCACTGGAAATCCCTAAGCCCATCACCAGAAACAGATATCTGGACAGACTCCTCATTCAGGACATGTCTAGGCTAGAAACAAAAATAAAAGATTTCTTATCAGCAAACTTCTTCAAGTCTGAAAAACTGGATACAAAAATATAAATTAAATAATTACAAATGCTACAATTTGAAGATGCAACATTTTGGAGGTGGAGCTCCCATAATCTGATCAGCACCTGTTAGACGCAGTTTGTCCTTCCCAGCTCTGCTGACCTCCTCTATTTATTTCCCTGCATTACCACCCACTCCAGCACGAGGCAGGCCACAACGTGCTCCAGCAGCAGACTGCCAACCCACAGGGCTTTCCCACCCAGACCTTGATGGCTTTATCCTTCCTGATTGCTACTGAGAGTTGGTACATTTGCTACCTGGGATGGTATGGATGGCGAGGTTGCAGGGGCAGCCAGTTCTGAGGATGTTTCTCCCCAGAGAAGCTATTCCTGACAGCTTCACACACAAAGTCTGGACGGTGCAGGTTGGGGGGTTCCTGGGATGGGAACCTGGCTTGGCTCTGGACATGTTGCTCTTGGCTCCTGTGCCCAGCCTGCACCAACACCACAGCACTGGATTTAGGGTGCTCACTCATACAACTCTGTGCTTCATACAACTCTGCAATTCCCTGAAAGGGCAATTTATCTAACTTGTTCTTAATGATTATTCTAGGAAATGCAAAGTGGTTGCAGCAGTAAATCTTGCTGATTTTCCCTTATCTAACTGCACTGAAGCGAGGTGCCCATCAGCACGTGGTGCCTGCCTGTATCCCTGCCTGATACCATCAGAAGCATCAGGCAGGAGAAGACATCTCCCTCGCACAAGCCCCCTGCCCAAACTCCAAGTAAAGAGTAGCTGTGCAGAACCCACTGATAAAGCTCAGCACAAAATCACAAACTGGGTATCTAGAAACAACTCATTGTAGAAAGACTACAATAACACACAGCCTAGCAAGACCTCAAAGATAACCAGAAGAAGCTTTTATAAACCCCTGTTCATATAACCAGCTTCAAAACATCAACGGACCATAACACACATTTTATAACCCCCGGCTGACTGAGAAGACATTAACCTGCACCAACAGAAAATATCTGCAGCCTTTTAGAGACAGTTTAATACTGAACTTGCTTTCACCTTGCAACTCAAGTACCCACAGCCAAAGCTACTGCCAGGAGAAGGCTCGCTGCTCCTAGAAACACATCCAATCTCTTCCTGTTGGCACATACGCTTTTCCTGGATTTAGTCAAGTTTCTGTCATGTTTGACAAACATCCTAATGTATTTGTAATATTCACTCATCACCACACACGTAGGTGTGAACACTCCTCGGCAATGGTTCCTTAAAGAGTAATTCCTCCACTCCGCTCACACATCCACAAACCACCACGCCTTCCGCTTTTAATCCGCATCCTTCCACTCTGCCGTGTGTCTTACCTTCACTTCCACTTTTAAAATACAGTTTAACAGGAGGAAAAATCTCTCAGGCTATTTGGAGAAGAAAAAGGGGAAACAAATAAAAATGAAGACAATTTTACAGGTCCTACTTCAGCTAAACCTTTCAGGGACTTCAATGAGAGGATAATCTTTCTGTGATTATGGCCAAACCCTCTCGTTGCTTAGCAACACATAATTAAGGAATATGTTTTCAGATCCGCTTTGCAAGCTGGCCATTATCAGATGAAATTACTGGAGCAACAAATGTCATCCTCATGCAAATGAGTTGGTCTTAGGCAAAAAAAAAAGAAGAGGGCTGAGCAACGAGGAAGCTCAGAAACGCTGCTGGCTTCCTCTTGTTGCGCACCGGTAATTCCTTTAAAAGGAAAAGATAATATCTAGATTTTTTAGAGACCTAGTTTTGCAGTTTATATAAGAAGGAAGGGTCTGTTGCTTGTGGTGGTGGAGACCTCTGCCAATGCACGTGCTCCAGCAGTCCCTGGTCCCAGGGCGTTCACGCTGTCGGTGCTGAGTGGCTCAATGTGACGTACCGCAAATAGATGAACATGTTTCTGTTCCCCACATTGAGCTGGTTTGTCTTGGTTTTTTTTTCAGGCTCAGGGAAATCATTTATTTCAAAATATTGCCTGGATGCACTACTGTCACATCTGATCCCTGTCAACACAGAATGCCTTGCCTAATATTCAGGCATTTTTTTAAGAAACGTTACAGCAGCTACATAAAGGATGCGTAAGCGTGAAAGGAACAGCATCCACTTGCTAGCTGTGTAATTATGGTAAGCCAGGGAGAGGGGTGCGCCATGCCTCTGCATTTTGACAACTTTATCATTTCCACTCACAAAATCATTCTTTATTTAGATTCCTGTGGAATGGCATCACCAGTTTGGCACCGTCTCTATGCCTATAAATGGTATCCTTTTATTAAAGCTTTGCGCGCGTACGTTGGGGCGGCACATTGTTCCGAGACTTGTTTGCATGGGACTTCAGCACAGGGAGAAAATTCCCGGCTCTCGGAGTCACTACCGGGAAAAACATTTCAAGGGATTGTTTTTCACACATCAGGCCACAAGTGAATGGATTTGTCAAATTACCTCGACCTCAGCAATGTGGTTTTTGGGGGTTAGTTTCTGTCAGGCTCCCGGTGTTCTCCTCAACGTACATCTCCGAAGGGGAGTGGAGCCTGCTCAGTTTATCCAGCTTTACATCCGAGCCACCAAGGGCCTGAGCACTTCTCCAAGGGGAGGCTGGGAGCCACCATTCATTTTTATTGTTCTAGTGCTTAATGACAGGCTTTTAGTTTTAAGCACAGACCTATTACTTTAACAGCTATATCGCTTCACTTACAGGCCTCTCTAGAAGAAAATCAAGGGGTTTATTTTGAATGCCCGATAAAACAGCAGATTAATAATCAGAAGAAAAGACTTAGGTAATGGCCAAAGGTAAGTCGATTCTCGAGTAACACCATTAGCTATCTGATGAATTTAGTCAAAACAATGCTAACCATTTCCTCAGAGGAACACATTTGTGCCTGATAACAGCAGTAAAAAGTCAATCTGCAGCAAACCCTGTAGTCCTAATTGCTCAGCCAGTGCAGTATCTAATCTCCCATTCTTTACAAACAACGGGAACGGCAAGATTAACCCTGGAAGCAATATCTGAGACACCGCTGACTTTTAAGTGAGGTTGGCTAAACAAATAGAATATTTGGAATTTAAACACAGAGAACCAGCATCTTTAGCCAGCACAGCCCTGCAAAGAAATCCAATTTGTCACCTTTTCTAAATAAGAAAGTGTCTAATATTTAGGTGTGAAACCCCAGTATATGTCACTGTGGAGTTTTTGCAGGGGGTAAACTAAGCAACAAGGCGGTTCTAAACTACCATAAGGCAAAAGACCCTTTGGAAATTACTTGGTTCAGGTGATGCCATAGTGGAGACGATGACAGGGGGCCCCGTGCGCCTGCTGAGCTTCGGGTACGGGGAGAGCTGGGCAGCAAAACCGGGTCCAGTGGGTGCCAGGCTGCCGTCCCCTGGTGCTCCTGGTCGGCGGAGGAGCTGAGGGCTGCCGTGCGGGCTGGGCGCAGGTGATGCTGCTGCCGTCCGCTCCCTCTTCATCAGCTCCATGGGCACGGTGTAGGTGGTGGAGTAGGCTGTTTTGGGGCTGGCATGCGGGTTGCCCGTGGTCATGGGCATGCCAGCTGGAGCTGAGTAGGCAGAGGCTGGACGTGGATGTGTGTTGCAAGGCAAGGGGGTGTTGTATCCAGAACCGGGCAGGAAGGGCGGCCCCTGAGGAGCCCCCATGGGGGCAGGATAGGTGGTGGTCTCCAGTAGGTGCTGGGTTGGGGCGCTGGATGGCCGGCGGTGTATCTCTCCCCCTCTCGGGGAGAGTGGCTGCAGCGGAGGTGGGGGCTGTGGGGCAGCTGGGCTGTCTGTGGTGGGCCCTGAGCTGAGGGGCACCCCATAGTCACCCGGCAGCTCGCTGCGGTGGCTGAAGCTGTTGGAGCGGGTCCTGGGGCGCAGCGTCCCGCTCCTCCGCTCCTGCCTCTGCAGCTGCATTTCCGCCTTGTAGTTGTGGGCGATGCGGGACAGCACACGGGCCTGCCCCAGGTTCGGGGCCACAGACTTGATGTCGTTCTCCTCCATCATGGCCAGCAGGTTCGGGGAGTCGAAGCCCTGCTGCAGCAGAGCAGCAAAGGTGCTCTCTGAGACACCCTCCGCACGCAGCAGTGCCACAAACTCGGGGTCGAAGCTCCTCTTCCCCTCCGCCGCGGGGAAGGCGGAGGGTACCGCTGGGTGGGAAGGGGTGGCCACCGCCGCCTCATAGCTGTCATAGGGGCCCTTGGTACCGGCGCTCTCCCGGCCTGGCCCGTAGCCGCTGCCGGCACTGCCGGTGGGGTCCACCACCAGGCAGGTGGGGGCCGCCTGCCTGCTCCCCGCTGGCTCAGGGGGCCTCTCTGCCCCGTCGCCGTAGGCCTGCCTGCCGGGGAAGGCAGGTGGCTCTGCTGCATACCGTGGGCCGAGTGGCTCCGCGCCGTACCGTGCCGAGGAGACATCTCTGCCGCGCATACGCTGCCCGTCCAGAGCCAGCTTGGGGTCCCTGTAAAGGCGCGCGGCCTCCAGTGGGACAGGTGAGCGCCCCAGGGACTGGTCCCAGGACAGCCGGCTGCCGGGTGCCCCGTAGCTCGCCAGCGGCCTGCTCACCATGTGGTCGCGGTAGCAGCGGGGGTCCTTGGGCGATCTAGCTGCCAGCGATGGGTCGCTGTAGTAATCCTGGGGTGGCAGGGAGCCCCGGGCAGCCATGGCTGCCTGTCGGTCGCAGTAGGTGAAGTCGGGGACGGAGCCTTTCCTGAGGGGTCCCGGGGCAAAGGCGGCATCCTGGTACGGGTACGCCTCTTGCTTCAGCTCCACGCCGCCCTGCAAGATGATATCGTTCGCTCTTGGTGGCTCATACCAGCCGCCCTCGCCACCATAGGTCAGGGAGCTCCTCCGGCCCGGTGGCCTTTGGTAGTCAAAGGTGTTCTCACTCTCCCAGTTGCCTTCATACCAGCCAGTAGCGTCCCAGCTCTGCGAGCGGCCGATGTTGGGGTGCTTGTTGGGGATGGGCATCGCCACACGGCCTCTTGCTCCCGCCGAAACGAAGAGGAGGTGCCTTCCTTCTCAGCGCTTCTCTGGCACGCATCAAACCCAGACCGTGTTCCACCTGAGCCCTCCTGGGACTTGTGAAACCACCGGCTGGTGGTTTTACCTTTCAAAGTGTCGCCTGAATTATTAATTCCTCGAAACCTTATCAGGCAAAGCACGCAGCAGTCGCCGCCGCCCGCTCTCGCTCCAGGTCGGTGGAGGGAGAGACCCTTCCCGTGAGGAGCAGCCGCCAAAGAGGGCGGCCGCGCTCAGCCCAGATGCTTTATCCTCTGCCGCTGGGGACGGCGCGCGCACATGGACAACTGGCCGAGCTGCGTGGGGATTAGGAGCTAAATAAAACCACTAAAGCCCTCGCTCCATGTGACATCATTTTAGCCCGATGAAATCTCCCGCGCCGACCCAGCCAGCAGCCTCAATGCAATTTCTCCCTGGGGAATGTGTTATTTATTTAATTTTTTTACTGTTGTCTTTTTAACATGTATTTCACCCGTCTGAGTTGTCTCCTTCCTCGTTAGCTCAGGGCTCCCGTCCGCGCCAGCACCCACCAGGAATCAGTAGAGAGATAACGAAACGAACACACAGCCTCTTGTCCACACACACATGTAAAAATAAAAAAGAAAGCTTCAGTGTCAGCTCAATCTTAATCCACCCTGATGAAATGCTAATCCACTGCACACAGCTAAAGACAAATTAAATGGGAGCAAGCAGGCAGGCCTAAAAAAAGGCCAGTCCAAGATACGCAAGGATACGAGAGCAATCAGAAATTAGTTAGGTATCTGTATAACACTTCATGAATATTGTAATTTGCTTTGGCAATTACATTTTTTGTTATAGTTTCAAATTAGCTGTACTAACTAGGCTCCACAAGGATTCTTTACATTATTATCATAAGACGTAAATCCTTTCATCATCCCAGGACAGAAAATTGTGGAGGTGTAATCTGGAATGTATAATTTTAAGACCTTAGCAGAGGTCAGAGAAAAGGAGGGGAGGATGAAAGGATCTAAAGCCCAGCCTTACAAAGTGAAAAGGAACAGTAGACTCTTGCCTATTATCTCTGGCTTCCCTTGGAAAAGCTATATGTTTATGAGATGGGAAGACACTCAGCAACATCAGACAAAACTCAGTTTGTATCTAGAGTTTGCTCAGTATTTGCATGGATTGAGATTTTTTTACACTTAGAGTAGGCAAAAGGGATTTAGATGGAATCACACCACAGAAAACAGTTATTTGGAAATGTAAGAAAAATTTCCATAAACAGTTATTTTCAGAGAAGATACAAAAATGGCTGCAGAAAGCACGTACTGAAATTAACCCACGCTGCTCACACGCAAATATTCCTTCTCAAAGAAGGATAGGTCAACCATTACTTATTTTGCTAACCACTGCAAGTGACACCACATTTTCCTTTAATTAAAAAAAAAACCCAAACCCAAACAAAAAAGAAATTATTTTTCCTTTATCTACTCTGATCACAAATTTCCTCACCTCCAACACGCTCCAGCCAGGATAGACCCACTGAAAGGAGGCACAGTCACCTTCCCTGGACTGAGTGCAAGACAGCTTGCACGTTTTTCCTGGCTAATCCACAATCAATGTTTAGTGCACCAGCCATCCCATGATAGACTATTGTGCTATTATGATAGCTAAATCACTAATGCAGTCTAATGCTTATACTTGCCTATCATACTAATACCTCTGGGCTATATTTCTGACCCAAATACTGACAGGATCTTTGAGTAATCCCGAAATTTCTTTATTGCAGTAAATATTATAAATCCTCTTCAAACATCCTCTCCTCCAATTCCACCCCCAAGAACCACAGACTTTAAAATTATGTTGGATATTACACAGACATGCAAAACATGGGCCCCAAAAGATTATTTATGCAATTCTCAGAGAATATCTGACTGGCATCATATTGAATTAACTAACAAACTGAAGGCACATTGGAAAATTTCTTCTTTTGTGAGAGTCAAAATGGGAAGACACATTTGTGGCTTATAAATAAAGCAGAGAACATTTTAACAAACAAAACCGTTTTATTACAACAACATTTTGCTAAAGAATAAAATGTATTCCCAACTGGATACATTGAGATTTCTGCCATTTGTTTGTTCTGAAGCAGCAGAAGAAAGCTACCAAAAATGTTTACAGAAAAAATAAAATCCTGGTCTATACATCAAGGGCATCTTCCACCGTTGTGGAAATCACTAATGAACACAGCCACCATGTTAAGACCTGGTTGGCAGTGGGAAAAAAAAAACATGGCAGAGAAATTAAACGGCAAAAATGCTGATCTTGAACAACTGTGAGGGAAGTCAGAGGGGAGCTTTGAGCATTTACTACCTCTGAAAACACAAAAGCTTTAGTAAACCCTTGGGTCGCATGAAGGGCAGACAAAGAGACCTCACCCAAACCAACAGATCTATAACTGGTGTCCATGCCCTGCCTGGCTCCAGAACACACATGGACAACAGAAGGACCAGAAGACCCATCCCCAAACTCTATTCAGCCCAACCACAGGAGCAGCCACATGCCTGGGCTCCAAAAACCACCCACCCACATCCCACTGTACCAGCCTGCCCTTGCCCGGGTGCAACTTTGTAACCCTCGGGCAGATGGACACGCTCTTCTCACACCCACTTCACAGGAGCCAGGAAACTTTAACTTCAGACCTGCTGTTGGGAACACTCATGAATATGGATGATTTATCCATTCCATAGGTGCTGACCTCAATGGAACAAATTAACTATTCCCGTGCTCCGAGCTACGCACGGGTAAATGCTTACAGGGATGGGGCTGTAGGACTTGTACTTTTCCCTGCAGCCATGGGGTGGATGTTCTTTTTGGAGGGCTCTACTGGCTCCTCTTCTTGCCAACCCAAGAGATGCTGCTGGCCCTGAAGCTGGTGGAGATGCACCCAGGAGCCCTGGAGCTGGGAAGCCTCCTGTGCCACCATGGAAGCAAAGGAAATGTTACACTCCCAGTGAATCAAGAAATCAGTAAGAAATGGTGGGAAGGAAATATGGATGGATGGGAAGGAAGGGCCTTCTATCTTTCTTTTTTAGGGGCACTTTTAAAAGCAGCACCTATGCAAATTCCCATAACTCCACAGCTATTTCTGAATTCAGACCTGGGCAACAATGGCCAAGAGAGGACGTGGAGGCAATGGGCCACAACCCAATATACATGACCTCTTCTCTGCTGTTCAGGAGTGGAGGGGGAACTGGCACCCACATTCCTGACACAAGGGGGAGAGGAAGCACTGCAGGACAGGCAGAAAATTTATTCTCCCTGTAGCTTTTAATTCTGTAGGTGCTTTGGGGAAAAAACAACACACAGAGGCAAAAAAAAAATAAAAAATCAAGAGATTAAATGCTCTGGTATTTCAGATCACAAGAAAAATGCAGAGTTTTGACTCTGCTGGTCATCTAATACATGGTAGACTTTCCTATAACACAACAACCATAAAAGAAATCTAGTCTGAAACAAAGGTAACAACAAGAGTAGAAGAAAGGGATGGCATGAATTTGGTTCTGGAAACCACTGACAGTGGATATGAAACAAGTATCTCACACAGAGCTGGAAAGCACTGTTTTCTTCCTGTGAGAAGCAAGCCTGTTTTAATCACAAAGCTGGTGATAAGAAATCAGGATGTTCAATCTGCAACACAAGCGTGTAAACATTTTTTGGTGTCTGCAACCCTAACTCAAGGGAGGTTGGATGTGAAATTTCATTCACATTGATCTGAAGCACTTAATTGCAAGTTCAGCAAGCAAGTTGCTGGAGAAATAGCTGTGTGCAACCATATAGTACAGATTGGATTTAGTTTGGGTTTTGTTTTTTAAAAATACTTTTCAACTACAAGTTTAAATCTTGCTTTTATTGCAAAAAAATTACACTTAATGTAACAAAATGTTGATGTTTCCTCCCAAATGATTTCCTTCTGGGAGAGAGGGGAATGGAAACAATGTCGTGAATATGCCAAATGTCCTTTCTGGCAAAAAACTATGAGGTGCACCAGTAGTGGAAAGGATGTTTTCTCTTTTAAAGGCAAAGGAATCCAACCTTGGTAGTGAAAAATCCTCTAGAGAGCAAATACAGCTCAATTTAATGGAAAGAGCAGGTATCAGGACACCCAGCCTTTATACTTGCCTCTGCTGCTGTCAGTGAGTAAATTGCTTTATTTCTTACTCAGAGATTCCCTTTCCATCAAGAGGGATATCATAATATACACCTATCACATTCAGATGGTGTTAAGATTAATCAGTGTTTGTCATATGTTTTCAGGTGACAAGGTACAAAGCTACCAGTAGGATAAATGCTTTTGCCCTCACTGCCTGGGCTTTCAAGGACCATGTGTGATTGTGCCTAATGACCCCCAAAGCTCGGGAAGGCTCTTCTGAACATCATGCTCCTATGTTTAGCTTGAGGGACGCTGGGGAAGCAGAAATGAGCTGGTGAGAAGCTATACTGTGGCATACAATGGATGCTATGGGGAGGGAAAGGAATAGCACATAACATAAATGATGCAAATGCGTGTGTACAAATTAAGGAAGAATTGAGAGAAGAAAAACAGGAAGAAAATGTTCCAAATCCTTGGAAATTACTGCATTTGCTGAAATTTGGCTTGGCAGAAAATCCCTCTCACAGTGGCAATAAGCACTCTGCCTAGATGGACTTTCTAGCAGTCTCCTGAAATTAGAGGAGTACAAAGAGAAAATTAGCAGGATTGTGCCCGAATCATTTTCAATAATCAAAGGAACAGAACAGCATCTGAAAGCACTCAGGGCTTGAAGCCATGCCACATGCCTTTACCAATTTCCAAACCAAAAGCATAGATGCTTTGTAACTTCAACAAAACACTCTCAAACACCAACTTGGTGCGTTACAACAAAACACTCTTAAGATCAGCCGGTTATTAAACAATCATTGCCTCATGCAACTCTCTATTTTGATGTCTTTAAAGCAGAAAAACAAAAGCCTCTGTCCATTTGTAACTCAGCCCCCCCGGTGCTGGGATAGAGACGCGCCGTGAGCGCTGGCTCGCGCGAGTTACAAGCTGCGGGAACGCACTAGCACACGCTGCCTCTAAATGTTACACGCAAACTGGGATCTGTAACTGGGTTCAAGCGACGTTCCCACTGGCTGCACACGAATGGGCCCAAGCATATGGCAAAGAAAAGGTCAATATCTTGTCTAAATAAACGTGGAGGCACCGTGGAGGCACCGCAGAGGAGCCTAGCGCCCATGCCAAATACAGCAGACGCTTGCTCTCAGCGCCGATGACACAGTATCGCAGGGCTGCTCTGAGTAATTTCCCAAGAATCCCCCAACACCCCACACGTCAACGTGAGGAGAGAGGATGCAAAGCCTCATCCACTCACACCAGCTGGTGTCGTGCTGAGAGGGCTCACAGAGGCATTTCACATAATGAAACGACGATGACCTTTTACTTTAGCGCCGCGGACCTGACCGCTTGCCTCGCCGCTGCTTTTTATTTTGTGCTGAGCTCTGCTGGGAAGGCGGCTGCCTCCTACACCAAACTCCTTCCCAGCCTCCCAGCCAGCCAGTGCTGCACCTCAAATCGCTGCCACATGGCATTTCACCCATCTGTTGTCACAGGGGACCCTACCTCCAGTTACCTTGTGTTTATCGCAGAATCATAGAATCATAGAATT
>VXBZ01000805.1:22589-34955 GCA_013399135.1 Heliornis fulica
CACTTCTGCCCAAGCCTGTAACGTTGCCTGGGGTTGTTGTGACCAAAGTGCAGGATCCAGCATTTGGCCTTGTTGAACATCATATTGTTGGCCGCAGCCCAACCATCCAGCCTGTAAATGAGCTTAGGCACAAGAGCACCTCGATGAGCATGCGGTGGACTGAGCTCACCTCATGCTATCCAGCTCCCCTGACAAAGCTCTGGTGATTTGCCATCTGGGATGAAAATAAAACTGCAGGTAACAACCAGGGGAAGCCAGCAATCACCTGAAATACACCCACAGTTCAAAACAAGAAGCCCAGCTGTAAAACACACCGAGCCACTGGAATGAGCACCACAAGCTCTTGAAACTTGAATCAGAAACAATTTTTGCCTTCAAGTATGGGGAGACTCCAATAAAAGTTAGCAGAAACAGCACTGTCACATTCCTGCATCGACAAAGGGATAATAGAAATATCAGATGTGTCCCTACACCACAAAACTACACGCTTTCAAGGACTACAAAATCAAAATCAATCTGGATGCTGAGCAGCAGTCTAAGAGCCAGTAGACAAGGTTCAATGGGCACATCCCTCAACTATTTGCAAAGATCTAATCTGTGGATGCTCTTAAAAATAATCCTCTAGAAATCACATCAAGCACCTTGTCTCCAAAACGGGGTATTAGACCTTGAGGTCAAATCTCATCATTTTTAATAAGAATTCAGGATCAAGATTTAAATAGCATGTGTAATGAAAAGCATGGGAATTATATCCATCCCAGAAAGCAATAGAGAAATCCATTGTTAAATGAATATATATTGTAATTCTGAACTCTGCCATGCATGCCTGGGCTTTGCATAAAAAATAATTAATTACTAGATTGTAACACGGTCCTGAGGAGATAAACATACCGGGGTTCAGGGTGTCTCTCTGCCTTCCTTCCCCTAATGATGCTAACAGCTTGAAACACATGCTTGTCTGGCAGACCCAATGCAGATAAAAAAAAACCCCTGAACTAAACCCAAAGCAAAACAGGAGGAAGTATTACCTTAGCTAAAAAATATTTAATATGCACTACTTTTTAAAAGGATTGATATTCTGTATTACTGCACTGAAATTATCAAATCAAAGTGTTACATGTGGAGGTACATCTACAGGTATGTCTTACTGGGGTCCCTCCCCACCCATGGGGATGGTTGTGGGGGGCAGTTGCTCCCCAACAGGGATGACCCAAGACCAAAGCTGCCAGCCCCATCGCCCTTGCTTAGGTTCATTTGCAGATTCAACCAGGTCCTGGGTATCATTAGTGGTTAGTGACACTATTGTCTCTTAAAAATGGATGTCCATTGATAACTATAGGTTATCTTGTGATCTGGAGCTCTCTATTACTAAGTTTTGAGGTGCTAGATGGCAGCAGAGTGCAATTAAAAAATAAATTCTAAAAAGACAACCTAAAAAAAGACATTAATAGTGTTAAGCTAAGGGGCTGTATAAAAGTGTTGGTAAGAAGGGATCAATGCCATGTAATTTTAAGGCAACAAAAATGCACAAGCAACTCAAGGAAACTTCTCTTTGAAGAAAGCTCTGCGATATAAAAGATGTAATTAAAACCTTCACTGTTTTGGCACTTCGATCCATTACATCTGTTTGTGGATACTAAAAAAGTATAAAAGAGAAGTTGTGTAATGTGTTTCTCTGCAGCTTTATTTTAGTATAGCCAGATGTCCTACTCCTGTCAAAATATTTAGTAGTAAATATTCAGTAAAGTCAGAATCAAACCTCAAAGTCTGTTTCGGATCCAAACGTTGTCAGTCAGAATCAGAAAGATTCTACCTTAGGAGTTAAATATGAGTTGGGTTTTTTTTCTGGTATTTTGAAGGAAAATCCATCTTGATCTGTCCCTGAGGACTGATCATTTCCCATTGCATATTTGGAAAAGGTAAAGCAGCCAACTTCCACCTCCTGGATTCTGGAGGCGGCTTCTGCAGCGCTCCCAGACTCTGGAGCTTGGGAATAGAGGACAGGGCTGCCCTAAGGGCACCACTCCAACAACCCTTAAACGTGGCTTCTCATTCCATACTCTGGGGATATTCTAATTTTTCTGGGTAATCTTTAAATGTGGGAGAGGATTCAGAGTAAGGAGAAAAAACCCAACTATGATGACAACATGTTAATCCATAAACCAGTTAATTTAAATGGGAAATGTGGCAAGGATGAAAATCAAGTTGATGGTATTGAAGTCATCAGCTGTAATTGTTTCTTAATTAATTACATGAAGTTATAAAGCATGTTACATGGATCCTCTTAAGGATGGGAAGGATGGAAAAATACAAGGCAGAATTAAAACTTAGACCTGTACTGTTACCATAAATGTGGGCTGAAACACAAGGAGAACACACAGAAGGGTTTTTTTTTTCCTATTTCTGTGCTTGTAGCACTCAAGTCTCCAGGAAAGGGGACCTCTCCTTCTTGCACTAGCTGGAGCCACACAGCTATTACAAAAACGTTGCATACCAACCTAATGAAACTGTTGTCTGTAACCTTATCTCAGTGTGTCTCACTGGATGCCTGGGGGATTTTGTCAGCCTGGCTTCATATCTGGCTCAAGTCCTACATCTTGTCATGCACATCCCCCCCTATGGCACGTCCCAGGAGATAGACTGCACATAAGCCAATGTATAGAAAAAAAATGTACACAGACCTGGAAGACTACTTGAGCAGCCTCCACGCTGCAAGGACATGTACCTGTGCACAGGAGCCACGCAGTGTCTCTGTCACAAAGCAGCAGACATCAGCTTATACAGAGAGCTCTCGATTCCGCAGAGCAAGAGGTTGAAAATCATGGAATAAGGTCAATGAGCTTGAATAATGTCTGCAAACCCACTGAGGTTGCTTGGACTCTCTCCATCCATAGGTTTCCAATGTTGTTTTTTTTAAATATTACATTTTTTAAAAAAAAAAACACTATGAATGGTGTGCATTCTATAAACCTGCTATGCCTTTATCAGTGAGTGGGTAATGAAGAGCGCTGCTGGATGGCCACACTGATAAAACGAGGTGCAAACCAGCTTTCCTGACAATCTGAAGTGATTTTTTTGAAATCTCCAATAAAAGCCAAATAATTTCATATGGACTCTCAGAAGAACAAAATATCAGGAGCAGCAGCCAGGCACATCTTCAGCTGCCATAAATCACCCCAGGATCTGGGGAGCTAACTTTGCCTTTTCTTTAGGCTAAATGTGGTAAGCAAAACCCCTCCTTAAAAGCCTGATGGTTTATGTGCTTTGAAGCGGAAACTTGAAAAAAAAAAATATAAAAAGCTTTATTGGGGGTGGTGGTGGAAATCCTTGCACTGTGTTTTAGATTCATGGAACAAAGAAACTCGAATCCACTAGGAAAGAAAAGGTCTATGTTTATTCTAAATAAGTCACTTTCACTCAGGACAAGCAGTTTCTTCCACGCTTGATAGCATCTTTAACTCATTGTTTCTCATCAAATGACTAGTGGTGATAAGAATTTCCTGAGATAATAGGATTCTATTTCTAAGCAGTAATAATAACTATTATCAGATGCTACTTGGCATTCAAATTTGCAAGAATGGAAGAAAACTCCTCCACCCAAATATTAAACATACTAATTTTGGCCACTGTTATGTTACAAAAAGGAGCAAGAATTGGAGGCAGGACCTTTCCTGAGTTGCCCCGTTGCTCGAGACCCTCAGATGTGCAATGGTTTGGAAGAGACATGCTGAGCACTGAAACAATTTGTTTTCTGGCATTGCATGTACCACAATGTCTTGTAACTGGCTATTTCCCACACAATACCATGTTAACAAAACACCAAGGGTTGGAAAATGAGAGAACATCAGAATTCAGGTTGCTTGTACAACTTTCTGTCTGCCTTGGAGTTTAAGGATTTTTCCTGTTTGCTTTCATGGGCAGGATTCCTCTGTTTTTTTAGTGTGAATGGACTGTAGCTGTTGAATGAGAACCTATTCTGTATTCTGCTGTCAGTGGTGTGTGAGCCTGGACTTCAAGGACACACTGTTCAAATACTGCTGAAAAGCCAGAACCATTACAATTCTTCAGGGGCACTTCTACTGAGGATGGTTGTTTTTTTTATTTAATGATAAGATTTTAATGATAAGAAAGTGCACCACAAGCAGTAATTGACAGTGTGGATATTAAGTTCACTTTATGGATGAGACACTGAAATAAAAAGCAGGTAAAAAGCACCCCTGCCATAGATCCAGGCTTGTACAGCAGAGTACCTGGTGTTAGGCAATGCACTTACTCCAAAATTAATGGATATGGTTTGCCCTGACTTCCATCACAGGTGGAAACACAGAATACAGGATTCCCTGAAAGTGACTTAACCAGTTTCAAGCAGCCACAGTTGAGAGAACTATGCTGATGATGACACTGTCCCCTCCTTCCTCAAATTCCCTCCTCTACTTTACAGACCCCTTCACACCTTGCAAAATAATGAGCCAGCTTCAGGTTCCCACTTGTGCTACCGCCCTCCACTCACCTCTTCCACTCCCATCCTGCTCCCCAGCACCCTCCCCACATCCTGCTGGACCATCAGCAAGAAATCCAGATCCCCAACCCAGCAGAAAATCCTCCAGATTTTTGGTGGTTGGGTTATTTGTGGATGGTTCAGCAACTGCAGTTGGGAGAGCTCCCCAACTCAGGGATCCAGAGTCATGACTAGACAAACACATGGACCATGCTGTCTCCTGACTGCTACAGGACCTGTGGGTTCTGCTCCACGCAACAGCTGCTGACATCAGCCACTTTTCAGATCGTGTGTCCTTTGTTTTAGCCATCAGGTGCCCTACAATGCTGTGAGGTCTTCAGAGCAGACACACTCCTTAATGAGGGCTTGCTCAAAATCCATCAAACAGCAGACACCATCGCAAATAAATAATGAGCAATCAACTGAACTGGCTGCTGGAGGAACAAAGGCCTTTTCTAGTTCATATTGAGCTTCCTGCTTCAGCCTGAAAATGCAAGTACATCACTCAAGTGCTCCTGTTTCTTTTCTTTTGAATGGCCACAAAATCAATGGGGAAACATGAGAATGGAGAGAAAACCATCATCCCAACTGGCTGGTGTATCACGGGAAGGTGCTTATTCAATCTTTTCAAGAATAGCATCAAAGGACTCAGACCTATCCAAGAGCCATCAGCATCACAGAATCATGGAATCCAGCAATGGTTTGGGTGGGAAGAGCCCTCAGAGACCCCCCCAGACCAACCCACTGACATGGGCAGGGACACCCCCCTTGAACCCTGGTTGCCCAAACTCCCATCCAACCCGGCCTTGAACCCTGCCAGGGATCCAGGGACAGCCACAACTTCTCTGGGCACGCTGGGCCAGGGTCTCCCCACCCTCACAGAGAAGAATTTCTGTCTCAGATCTCATCTAAATCTACTCTTCCTCATCTTAAGGCCATTACCCTGTGTCTAATTACTTATTATGGGTAGCACCAGAGAAGCCTCATCCAAAGAGGACACTAGAGTCCAAATACATCAGCAAGTCAAAGAACCAAGAGATTAATGCATTAAGCACTGAAAAGTATTATGTGAGTGTGCTGGTATTTATTAGCCATTAGACATATCAAAGGACCTGAAAGAAAACTAAGAATATGAATGTCTTGTTTGGTGCTGAATCCAGTTCTGCTATTTTACAAAGTACAGGTGGCTTTGGTGGCACAAACTGACACCTTAGGCCATGATATCCCACTGGATAATGACAAATCCCAAAGCAAAAACTATCAGAAAATGTCCGGGCACACTTGGCCTTACAACTATTTTTTTTCTTTTTTGCTTCTTCATCTCAGGGCTGCACCTTTTGGGGAGTGTGTTGAAAGCTTAACTGACTCATAAATGTCAGTGCAAACCTTAACCTATAAAGCCAGGCATTAAAATTTTACAGCACCGGTGTTGGAAACAGCAGTATACCGCAGCCGCGGCGGTATGGAGCGGGAGCAGCACTTGGGAGCATTAAAGAGGAATTCAGTGGGGTTGGGAAACCCCAGTTTCACACACAGGCAAGACATCTCCACCCCATATCCAGGATGTGCCACTGCTACTGCCTTGTCCCTGTTAAATTCCTACATTTCAGGAAGAAATGACAATGCAACTTCACACACTGCCATAGCACCTTCTCTGGCTGTTCCCGAAGACACTGCCAGCAGCCACAGACAGCTGCTCCTCACTATCTGTCTATCTCCTGGTTATTTTTCAATAATTTTTAAACTATATTCACAGAAGCACAGGGTAAAGAACAGCTGAGCAAGCAGCAGGATGGACAGCAAAACTGCTGTTTCAAGTTCCTTCCCTGCACAGGAATGCGTTGTGTGAGTCCCACGGGAGCAATGGATGCTGTGTGACAGCAGTGCCAGGGGCTTCTCAGCTTGGGGTTTCTTGAAGGCATTGCTGCACACCTTGTTCTGCCACAGGGAGCACAGAAAACAGAAATGCCCCTAATATCTCTCTGTTGTTGTTTCCTAAATGAAAGGTGTGTGAGCTTCTGCCCTGCAGACAGTATGAAATCACTGCTGTGAGTTGCCCTCCACAACTAACCACCTTGTCCAGAGCACCACGCAGACAGAGACACAAATGCCTGCATCCAGAATCCGTGTCTGAACATTCCCTTCAGCTAAACAGCAAGGAAAACAGCGTGTCAGAGACACTGCACATCTTGCCTACATTCTGCCATCTTAGCAGGACCTGCCACGGTTCCCCCTCCACCTTCACAACAACACATACCTGTAGGATCACTCAATTCAAGATGGCCATAACAAGTTCAAATCAAGGTGGCTGTGAAGGCTAGAAAGGTAACCTTCTTGCTGGCAGAGGGCTAGTTGTCTGAGGTGGTCTCATCTTCACCATACAGCCTATCCAACCTCTCTGCCCTCATTTACTCTGCACCCGTGCTGGGGTTGGTTAGGAGTGTGGTACAGAGCACACGACCTTCCGCTGCATTAGCTGCACTCACTTCATTTCTTTCAAAGGCTGAGAAATTGCCCCAAATTTGGGAACAATAACAGGCACACTCCACACACCACAGCAGCTCTGCTGCACAATTCAGACCCTTTTTACCCAAAACAGAGCAGGGTACAGGATCCTGGCTCTGCTTTGTTTCAAGCACGGCAAAAACAACATCCCTCTCCCACTCAGACACGGCTCCAATAGTTTTGCTGGAACTTTCTTATTTTTAATTCACCCCCGAGGTAAAAACTCACCATGGAATGGAAAATTTCAGCTCAAACACATTTAAAATGTGGCAAAAATACGAGCTAATGGGAACAGGATTTGAACTAGGGGGTGCTGGACAAGTCTAACTAAATGCAGCACCAGCAATCCCACCTCTAAAGCATATTTCGACCCACTATGTAATTAGACACAATTCCACAAGCAGGAATCATGTAAACCACTCCACATATATTATTTTCAAAAGCCCCAGCCACTCACTGGATACATCTTTCCACCCACATGGACCCAATTACCGAATCAGCACCCAAACTCCCTGGGACAACTAGAAAAGCCAAGATCACGACTGCAGCCTCTGACTTCGCTTCCTTTGGAATGGGCATCACAAACCCTCTTAATGCTTAACAGACTGCTCAAAGAGTCTTTACATGATTTCTTTATCCCCTCAAGTCTGCACCTTTGTCACAGCCACCTTTTTCTACAGGGCAAAATCTGTTAGCTGGTGCAACAAGCTCACCTCACAAACCAGCCTGCTTGGAAGGGAAAGTAACGGTGTCACACAAAGATGTCATAACTGCCTACTGATAAAACGAGAGGAATTGGTCAAGCTGAGTAATGCCATGAGACTGAACTGCTTCTCCTCCTGTAAGACTCACAAACCTGCCTACAAGGGCTGTGAGCTGACATTTGCACAGATACCACCCCCTTGGATGGCTGGGGTTGGTTTTCCATGCCAGATGCATGTTTCACAGAGTAGTACAAACACTGCAGCTTCTTAACGTGCTCCGCTAGCGCTGCGGCAGTCTGCAAGCTGTTTCCTTCATCATGGAATGTTTTCAGTAAGCCCGTGGGAAGAAGAATCTTTCCATGGTGGGTTCCTACAGTACAATTAAGACCTGAAGTGTTAAGTCCTTTGGCAGTATGGATAGAGATTACTACATGTAGCCTGAGGATATTTCACCTCCAGACCTGTCATCATCCTGCTGTGTGGAATAAAGCCTGTTTCTAGCAAACTCTCCAAAGATTTGTGTTGTGACTAGTAAAATAAACAGTAAAATATATACACAAGTTCATAAAAAGCACAGAAATCCACCTCTCTACAAGAAAACATTTAGGTTTTCATCAGGCAAACATAGCTTTATGTCCTCCTGTCCACTTGTTGGTAGATAAAAAGCTGCACAAGGGCTTCCACTGAACAGGAACTCCTGAAAAGTGACTTCTTTGAACCATGCTGCACTTGGCTTGATGGAGCAGAAGAGATTCTTCTTACTGACCACCACCCTGTTAGCAAGGACTACTCTTACCAGTCTGCTGAAGTAGTTCTCTAATTTCCCATCATCTTTCACCAATATTTGCACATACTTTTCAAGACAAAACCAAGAGAAATGCTTCTCTTTTTTCAAAATGTGCTTCCACAGCAGTTGGAATGGCCCTTTCTTCAGTGTTCTACTATGCTACCATCAGAGAGTAGAAACCCATAATACAAAAAACAGCCATTGGAGATGACAGTGTCCTTCCTAATATAACACTGCCCTTCAAGTCTAGTATTTTGAAAAATCCTGTTTTTTTTTTTGCATTTTTCCAGGTAATTTTTACCATTCAGTTTACATTCAGTCCTAATCTGTTGATTTTAAATACAACACAATGATGTCTGAGAACAGCGAATCCCATCAGCTCAATCAAATCACAAACCAAGTGGCAAATGACAAAGTATACTTTCAAAAGTTATGTCTTCTGCACATTTACAGATTAGAAAAGAATATCTTTTGACCAAGAAAGAATAAAGAGCTCATATATCAGAGGAAAATAATCTAAACTTCAATCACATCTAAAGCTCTGTTAGCAGGTTTGTCGTACGATCCTTTTGAATTTCTTGTACACTCAGCAACTAGATCTGATAGTCAACATCAAACCAAGAAGGCAGCTTTTGAAAATCCAGGCTCAGCTGATACAACTCTTTTAAGTCAAGTTCAAAGTAAATTTTGAAGATGAGATCGTGTGCTACACCTGAGCGTTTATGACATTCAGTGGGGGAAACGTGCAGCTCCACACGGCAGTGTACCCCCGATACTCCTTCCCAACTCTCATCTGCTCTGCTTTCCTTCCCCTCTCCAAAATTAACAGGGCAAAATTAATAGTGCTAACTCACAGCAAGTTTAAAGCAACAGCAAGGGTTTTTTTTTGACATGATAAAGCAAGCAATATGGAGCACAGAAGAATCAGGCCAAAGCCCACCCTGTCCAGCTGATCAGCATTTGACACTCACTGGAAACTCCACAAAGCCTCACGTGTTTTGGCCAAATTGATGCAGGACAACTCCCCTGTGAGCTCTGAGCTTTCACACACAACCAAAAACCTATTTCCCCTCACTGGCATTCAGTACTGCAAACTGCTACCCTGCAGGCCACTAGCCATTGCCCTAAGAGCAGATAAACACTGGAACTATTTAAGAGATACAACTTAAAGTTTTCTTCCTAAAATAATACTCTGTTCTGCTTTTGCTGCTGGTGGGAAAATGTTCATGGGAGTTAGTTTGCATGGGAGAATTATCAGAGCATACACCAAAAAAGTCAAAGCTTGTTGGCCATCACTTGATTTCTGTCATAAGCAACTTAAACCATGTGAGCTGTAATAGATGAATGTTACCTATAGACCTTTTCCTGCTGGAAAACTGAAGAAATAGATGGTCAAAGTCACCTGTGCTGTGACACTGAAACATTAACACAGACTGATTTTCATCAAATCTGCCTTATCACCTCATACCAGCGAAAGAAAACTTCTATTTTCCCAAAACAGTAAGAAATGCTCCAATGATGACTTTTAAGTTTTTCATAGGATGATAGTCAATATCATGGGAGATGATCTCACATCCTCTGTGTGAAGAAGCAGCTCTCAAACAGCCAAACCCACCTTTCCCTGAGAAGCCATCCAAGGCCTGACCTGGGGAAGGATAGCAGCAGCTGTGTGCAAGTCAAGGAGGCTGAGATTTACCCAAATGCCTCACCCAGAGCTCCCCCAGCCCTGCAGCCAACCTGAGGAGAGCAGCACTGGGGGCTTGTGCCTGAAATGTGGACACTGGAACTGGCACTACTGTGAGGAGAGGGAAGGGAGTGAAGTTACAGCACCACTCTCTGCATCCTGGCTCTTGCTGGCCAGAGCAATACATTTTTCTCAAGGGAGTATAATTTTAACCTATGTTTCAAACTGGGGCTGACTAGATCATTTCAGTAGCAATTAGCATAAAAGAAGACCTGGTAATAAACACAAATCCAGTTCACAAGACTACAGGTGACTTTCAAGTGAGTAACCACTATATCCCTTACAATGTTTCAACACTGGTATTTTGAGCAAATACAGAGGACAGGGAATCTAGTCCTGGATTTGGCTCTGCTTATGTCTAGACACTGTAAAAAACAAGGAAAAATTAAGATATATCTACTTTAACTGTCCATCAGCTTCTATAGAAAAAATGAAGCATACACTTACCTTCACAAATTCTGTCCAGTCGCTGCCTCTTGACTTTGTGTTTATCCACAAGTGCCATTCTTGAGGGTATTTTGTAACTTTCTGATTCAAAAAGCAAAGCAGCCCCCCAGGAACTTAGGAAAATTCACAGGAGTTGGCGTGCATACCGCCACTGTCTATCCTGCAGAGAAAGGAAAGGATTCATTAGGATTTCCAGCACACCAGGTGAGACCTGCCCATCCCCAACAGCAGAGCTGGTTTCTGGAAGGACAGCTGCCAGTTTAGTGCTCCCAACCCCATTGTCCCACTGGTCACACATCTCGTGCTGCAAGTCAAGCTTACAACCCCTTTATCTTCCCCACGTTGTACACAAGAAGCTCCGAAGTGCTGTATGGCCTTCCCGGTTTTATTTCTGTCTTAAAAATCTATTCCTAGCAGATAAAATCCATTAAGCTGTTTTGTAGGCTCACAGACACTGAAAGATTATTAGGGAGTACATAAAAAAAAGGAAAGTAGCTTTTGCTCTTATAGTTCTTTCACACACACACAAACCAATTTCACGTCTTATTTAAACCTTGCCCTGTAAAAGTCATCAATAGACCTTGAATTTGCAGCTAGACCTTGATACATGTTCCAGCTGTCGCTGCAGCCTGTCCTTACCTTCGGACTTGAAGGCCTGACATTAAACTTGGGGTGCCAGAGCTGTCGTTTCTAGCACACACATTTTCAAGTGCTGATGAAATAAAGCAATCCATAAAGCGGGGTGTGTGCCTGACTTACATGAAATGCTCTGCAAGGGATGACAACTGGAGGCTTTACTGCATTCTGGTGGCACAGAGGAAAACCCTAAATGGGAAGACCCTCTCAGGTCAGAGCCAAAGTTTGTTTCATACCTGAATGCTCCACCCTGAGCTCAGGCTCCATTATGGATCTTTTACCCAACAGCTTCATTGTAAAACCCAGGTATGGGCTTTTCAAAGTAGTCAACACAGCAGTATTCAGAAATCAAGACACACAAGAAGAGATCTCACTGAATTCAAACAACTCCATCACTGTGCCCATTAAATTTTACCAACTTATGCAACACTTACTGGTGGTTCAGCATCCTGTTTTATATTTTAAGATGAACACAGATGACCCTGATACGAACTAAAAGCCTCCAGGGATGGATCCTGATCAAGAGGCTCCTGCCACCCTGCCCCAAGCCATCCACCACCCTCTTAAGACTACTGAAAAGTGCCAGAAGAGCAGAATTAGCAGAAAACTGATTTCCACAAACACCACCATGTTTTTGAGGCCTTTCAAGGAGAGAAGGGGGAGAGGGAGACAGGGATGTGAGCAAGCACACCAAGAAATCCTCTCCTCACTGCCAAGTCTTAACCACTCAGCCTACAAAGTACTAGAAAGGGTTAAAAAAATTAAATAAATCCTGAAAACTCATCAATAATCACAAACTTGGTACCACTTCTTCAACCTGGCCCCCAAATAGCTCCTCCATGGCAGGTGAATTTTCACACTGCATTATTTGCACATGAAATATTCACAACAAACTAAAAAACTGCCAGGTTCACAAAACACAGGACAGAGAAGAAGACAACCCAGCAAACCAGGAAAATCCAGGCTGATGTCCACAAGTTGACCCTGAGCAACGTTTCTGCCCTCCCCTTCTGTAGAGCAGCGGTAACAACCTTTAACCCATCCT
>VXBZ01000805.1:44041-98123 GCA_013399135.1 Heliornis fulica
AAAAAAAAAAGGGTTCAAGAGTTCAAGGCTATGTCTCCATTCAGGCGTACACCCACAATGCAAACCGCCTCTCCGTCCTGTGCTGAAGGCATTCCTCTCCCCACCACCTACCTACAAAAGGGCCTTGTCTGAGGGAAATGACAAACGAAGGAAGGAGCTGGATGCTGAAAACCGTGGAGGGGAGGAGAGCCCACACAGGTGTGAAGCACAAAGCACTGAGGAAGGCTTGGATCATGGTATGGGTCAGGGATGAGGATGGAGGGTGGCTTTGGGAGGAAACAAAGGTCTGGCGAGCTCCCTCATGCAAAACTCAAGCTCTGGACAACACCGAGCTCCACTGGGTCAGGTCTAAATGCAGTCAGCATGGAAATGTGTGAGTATTCCCAAGAAATCCTCTAGGAACGAGCTCAGCGGGACACGAGGCGGTCTGGGATGGTACACCTGCAAAACGCTGCCTCCTCCCCGCTCCTCTCACCCCTCTACCCGCATCTCTCCCTCCACACCTCGCCTCTGCTGCTCTTGCAGCATCGCTCACGCAGTTTAATTTCCAGAGGAGGGCAAGGAGAAGGAAGGGGGGAGACAAGCGAGCGGAGAGAGGTTCAGATAACAGTAATAAATAAGATGAAATAATTCTCCCGCCACTAACCTTTAGCAGTAAGTCAGAGCATCCTCTCCAACCACCACAGGTTTGCATAATCTACACATCTTTCTTATAAGCCTTACCAGCTCGCTGTAGCAAGGCTATTTTGGGATTTAACAACACTCAGGTTATTGACCTAAATTTATACAGGCTCATCTGGAGCCATAACGGTCCATTGTGTGCCGAGGCCTGCTCAGGACGCCTTAATACACAGATTATTGATGCAATGAACTGTGACGGCTCCTATAGAGCTGTTATGGTTTATTGTAGCAACACCTACTCGGGGTCCCTTTAATGCGCGGATCGGTGACACAATGGATAGAAACGGCCACTACTTGGGGATGCATTATCCCACGGATCACTGGCGTGATAGAGCGCCCTGGCTCCGGCCTCCTGCCTCAGCGCAGCGAGCAGGCAAACGCGCCGGATCCACGGGTTCCCAAAGCCTGGGGAGCTGTGAGGGGATGGCTGAGATGCTGCCCCCTCCCATCCCATCCAATCCAAGTGGCTTCAGGAGGTTAGAACTGCAGAAAGCAATTTGCTACTGAAAAGGAGGATTTATAAGGAAAGCCCCAGCGGGACCAAACTTTTATGAAGAACAGCCACAGGCCTGTGTTGCAGATCAAGGCTAAAAATCCTGTATGGGAAATACATGGAAATTAGCCAGAAAAAAATCAGGGTCCAATTTTCAGCACAAAAAAAAAAAAAAAACAAAACCAAAACCAAAACCCAAACATTTTATGTTCCAAGAGAATGTGAGGGCAAGAGGAAAACACACACATCTCACACACATCTACATTTCTCCCTTCTCCTCTTGAAGAACAAAAACAACGTTAGGCTGAAAGCTAAGCACAGTTTAAAGAAAGTCCCTTGTGTAGGGAGACCTCAGGCTGAGAAAAGGAAAATTAAAATATTAAGAGCAACCAAGTGCTCGCAGCCTCCTCACACACAGCAGTGAACGGTTCAGAAAGCTGCAGCTGGCTTTCCACTATCGCGTGCATCTTCCCACTATTTACCAGGAGCTTTTTTTAACATCGGTGACACTTCACATTCAAAACTGCAGTTAAAAATAGACCGCTGGTCCTCCCCTTTTAACCCTGCAGATTCCCTCCCCTCCTTTCCACCTCCTTGCAAGCCTGCTGGTCTCTTTCCCACTCCTCCTGCCCAGCCATCAGCTGCGGGGGGGAGTGGGGGGGGCCTGGCCAGGGTACCCTTACTGCTACCCCAGGACCTCACCCGAGCCTGGGAGCATCCCTACGTCTTCCCAAAGCTGGGAGGAGGCTTTATTTCAGGCATAAAGGCAGTGGGTCTATTCTGTATCTTGATTTCCCTTCCCACCTTCCTTTTGCTGATGACATGAGACTCAGGCTCTAAAAAAACGCACCCAACACTAATGTTTTCTCTGTAGCCTTAAACCCTGCAATCAGCAGCTCAAACGGGAGCGTAGAGAAAGAAATTCCTTTGTTATCTGGTAGCTACTTAAATGCTGAACCTTCAAAACCTCCTCAGGAAATAGGCCTGGTGAACGGTGGCTGCTGCTGCTACAAGGAGCCCTGCACAAGAGAGACTCAAAAATCAATATCCTTCACCCAACTTATCAAATTTACTGAGGACATTTATATAGTATAATTAAATAGAAAAGAGATACAAATACAGAATAGTATTTGCACGGCACTGCATAGCAATTGCATTATCTCTGGAACAGAGGACACTTTGACAAAAAGGAGGGAAAACACCATACATCAACCAAAGAAGCCTCATCGAGCAGGGGGAAGGTCTCCACTCTCATTGCTCACAGGCAATGTTTAACACTTAAGTACAGACAGCCACAAAACATACATCAGCATGTATACCTAAGGCATGTCGGCAGGTCCTGTTCAGTCAGCTGAAACGATGCCATCACAATTACACTGGGGACGAGTATTGGTCCAAAACACTCAGTCGCCCCTCAGACTCATGTAGGGTCTCCAGCACATGTTGGGGCATTCACCCCTTGCGGGTGTGGAAGCAAAGCAGACACTATTATGTTGCTTTTCAGCATATGAATGTACCAAGTAAAATCGATTTTGCCCAGTAATCCACTTGGTAAGTCAGTGATGTTTTCCACGACCAGCAGCCGCCTCTGCAGGCTCGGAAGATAAAATCTTCTCTGCAAGGTTAAACCTGGGAAAGGCCGACTGCCAGCGCAGGGCAAATGAAAACATCGCAGAAGAGGCAAACTAGATTATCTGGCTATTTGTTGAACAATTCTTCTCACAAGGGTTGTGTTACAAGCTCGCTTTGTGAATGCTCCTTGCTTTTCAGGTAGAGCCAAAGAAGCCTGCTCCTCTCTCAAAGTCCCTACAAGCATCACGCTGCTAGAGATGCGACATCTCTCTTGCCACGTTGACCTCAACGTTCAGAATAGCTCAGCACGGTGCTGGACACATGCTCAGGTCTTAGGGCTGGGGAGGGAAAGCCAGGTGTGATTGCTAAAGGTGGCCAAATGCAGGTTTTCCTCCACTGCAGGCTCTAAGGTTTTATAGTCTCGATTGCTTACAATAATTATGCTCTGAAACCAATAAAATTCACTATACAAGACGGGTGGAATTCCTACCCCTCAGGCAGGGATGTTTGGGATGTAATCCTTTGTCCAGCCAGCCTGCCCAGGAAGATGTTAGCAGCTGATCTGCATGCCAGACTGAACAGGGGATGAACAAGAGGGGGCTGGTGGCACCATGCACTGCCCTTACCGAATCTCAACTGCCCCAGAAGCAAAGGTAGGGATGGTTCAGCAGCTTCCATCCCTGCTCCTTCCCTCCCTGCTGCTCCCCTCACTGCCAGGCATCAGGGTGGAGGGGAAATCTCAGCCATCCACTTCACAAAATACTCAGGGGGAAGAGTGAGTATCAGGTTAAAGGCTTTTTTTGTTGCCTCTCTTGTGTCTCGATTTGCTAACATGAATCACACTCCGGTCTATTTTGAGCAATTCTTTATTAAAAATGCCCATGAGTCATTTTCTCTAAACCTGAAACCATAAAATTGGTAATGTTTGGGTAATACTTAGGAATTTTTATGACTTTGTATACTCCTCTTTTTAATTGAGCAGGAAAAGGAGGGTAACCTGACCCACAGAAAAGACTTTTTTTTCCCTTTATTTGTCCTGCAGACACCCAGTGCTCTGCATAGAAATCAGAACTCACAGGGTAAAACTTCTGAACTTCCTTCACTAAATGCATATGGGGAGCAGAAAGAAAGAACAAATACAAAAGAAAAAAAAATCATTAGGGAAAGGCCAAAATCCCAACAAGTGACAGACAACCTGGGCATCTCTGTCAACCTAAAATCAGCATGATATAAAAAAAAGCCTATAAAGGTAATTCCAACAAACTTTAACACACAACTCTTTCTAGTGGCATAACTCAACAGCTAAAAATCATACTGATGTTTATTCTTATCTCCAGTGTCCCCCACCCAAAACCAAAAGAAGACAAAGGATTTGCTCTCTGAACTGAACTAACCCAGGAACACAAGCTGTGCACCACGGAGCACAGCAAAAAAACCCTGGTCCTCCCACAACACAGTTGTGCTTTTGTCATCCCAGCCATGGAGACACCTTGCCCTGCTTGATACCACCAGATCAGCCACCACTGGAAAGCCGACTTTGAAATAAAGGTTTCACCAACATGCCAAGGTCTCAAATGAATTCATGCCATGCACAGCAGCGTGCCTCTGCATTTCTCTCCTCCATTACCTCACTCCAGAGCTTGTTCCTGCGGTCTCCATGCAGGACTGGCAGGAGAAAGCAGCCTCTGGCCAGTAGACACAGCAGGGAAACCTATAGCTGTCTCCTGGATGAACTAGGAATCCTTCTACGCACAAGTCACGCTCAGACTTGCATGTCCCTTGGGCCAAAGGAAATTAAAAAGTGGTAGGAATGAGGAAACTAAGACTGCTCATTCCCGCAACTGCTTCCCAAACTGTTTGAGTTCCTGCACAGATCCCCACCCAGCACCATCTGCAGTAGCAGATCTAGAGATGTGGCAGAGAAGATCATGTGGCAAAAAAGCAACACCCAAGTGATTTCCAAGCATCTCAGCCTGGGACAGAGCTTTGATCACTTAGGCAGGACCAAGACCTACAGGCCAGCAGTAAGGAGGCACCAGCAAGGGTCAGGATGATTCCAGCACTCACAGTGAGCACCGAAGCCAAACCACACTGGCAGAAGTCTCAGCTCTGGCACTGCCACCCTTTCACTGTTAGAGCTTGGAGATGACTCCAAGATTCCTTCTGTTCTGTTCAACCACCGCAAACAAGGACGAAGGCAATGGACTTACTGCTCCAGCCATGGGGTTGCCAGTCCAACCTGTGTGAGGACTGCTAAGGGAAAACATTATAAAGGAAAACACGTTTCCCTCAGGCTGCCTGATAGAGCCCATCAGAGGAAACATCTGCCATCCTCCGTGGAGGACAAAAATGAGGAGGAAGTGGTTGGTCCATCCAGGGAAAAGAAAGTCAGAAACATTAAAGGCACATGGACCCTGACCAAGCCGGGAGACCCATTTCTGCAGGCAGGCCTCAGCAAAACAGGTTAAAAAGCAGTTTTATAGACTGCCGAGTATGAAAACGGCAGCAGCCCACTTGATGAGGTCAGGGACTGAAGTGGCCTGCAGTACTTGTAAGAGAAAACATCTGTTTGTGTTAAAAGGTCAGCAGGAAATGAATGCTATTGACTTTGTCCTTATTGGTTAGGCCACCACTCCTCGAAAGAGAACCACACATGGCTTAACTTAGCGTCGTTCATAAAATGACATATGCCTCGCGGCGGCCATCCCACCGGCGGCCCACCTTCCCGGCCCCTGGGTGCACCCCGAGCCCCCCAAGCCATCCTCTGCAGAGGGCCAGGGCCAGCCGTCCCCTCGCAGGGCCACTGCTGGCAGTCCCCCAGGGAGCCTCTGCCTCACGGGCCACCACCCCACAACGCTGCAGCGGGGGAAAATCCTTCTTGCTGTCTCAGGAACAAGCCGTTAAAATAAATCCGTCAACATAAAAGCGAAAAAAAACAAGAAGTTTCTTCTGAAAAACAGGAAGCGTTAGGTACAGAGCAGCTTAAAATAGCACCTGCTTGATTTGTTGACAAAACGTGGGTCCCAAGGGGTTGTGCCTTTTTATTTATTCATTTGTTCGGGTTGGGTTTGGTTTTGTTTCTTATGCAGAGAGCCATGTTCACCTCCATGGCTGCCCAGCGGCCTGGCTGCCCTCCGGCAGCGGGCTGGCGCGGCTCCCCATTGCCGCTCCGCCGGCTGAGCCAGGCCAGCAGCATAAGGTGGATGGCGGCAGGCCCGGCCGTGCTTCCTGTGAGCGGTGCGGGGGGCTCCCACAGGAAACCTGACAGAAAACAACCGCCACTGTGCATCAGGGCTTGCTCAAATCAACAGGGGGAATATATAAGGCTGGTTCTTCTTCATTAAAACTCAGTCTGAAGTTTTAAGTGTGTAGGAAACTGGTTTCAAACCTTCCTTCGCAGGCGCGTTACACACAGGGAAGTGCAGCCTTGGCCGGGAAGGATGAGCCACCGATGCCTAAGAACAACCGTGAAACGATGAGGCTCTAATTCCAAGCTCTATTTAGACAAAAAATTTGCAACCATGAAATTACAGGACACTGCCTTCTTCAGAACACAGGAGGGAAGAAACTTGATGCTCCAGCTTTCTGTCAAGGTTGTGTGGCATTTTCCTGTCACTTGGTGCCTCCCCCAGTTTGGACTCTGCCTCCCGCTCCCCACAGCACACCCTGCCTGCCTGATCCGGTCTGCAGAGGTGGAGAGCAGAAAGCTTTTTTTAGGCTTAATTAAAACTCAACATTATAAAAACAACATTCTCAGATGATCACACCTAATCTAAACTGACCATACTAGAAAGCATGTGGAGATACTATGTCTTTCCAGAAACCTTGTTCTAGAGACAGCGGCTGCCCATGAGTCCTGCCCGCCTTCTCCTCACACCACACAACATGCCACACCAGATGCGAAGGGGCCCCTATCACGAACAGCTAATTATTGGACCACATTAAATTATTACTCAAATTAAGATTTGTGGGTTTTTCCCTCAGCCTAACAATACGCCTTTGACAGCAGCACTGCACATACACTGGAGCAGGAGCAGCAGCATAGCTCCATGTGCAATTAGGCCAGCATGTGGATCTTATTGCTCCTCAGGACTCTTATTTGATTTCCCACACCACCAACTGGTGAGAAGTTTTCGAGTCTAAATACAGAAGAATTAGATCACTCTTTGGGGTGGTCGCATCTGGGGTTGGAAAACCAGATGGAGCGCGTTTTTCTGAGCCCTTTGTAATTGAACCAGCACACAAAGTTGCTAGGAAGCAGGCAAATACAATCACTGCTTTGGGGCAGCCTGCAGCAGAGTCGGTGCCGTGTCTGCCAACACTTGTAGACACCATCTTAAGTGCTAGCAGGGAAGAATGGTCTCATGGGATGGAATTTATAAAATATCAGCGTGGATGTGGACCTACTGCAAGCATGCAGGAGCTCTGTGAATTCTGAACATAAACACCTGTCTTCTCACAGTGCCACCCAAGGAACTTGGGAGATGAACAATTTCTTTAGTTGCCTAAAAAATTCAAGGCTCCTATAAATACAGTGGGAAACTGGGCAATAAAGGGGAGAAAGAGGGGGAGAGGAGGAGGAGGAATAAGAAGCTTTCATAATTTCAAAAGAGCAGAGTCAAACAAGTACAGAGATGGCCACCACAAGTGCCATCATGGCTTGCAGGCTGGACAGCCTGTGATGGGATAAGCCATTTCTAGAGTGGGTCACCACATTGTCACCACAGCCAGCTACAGTGGTTGCTGAAAGGGGCTGCTTCTGGCAAGGTCACATTGCAGGGCTTTGGGAGTGCCTAAAACCTGCAAGTGTCCACCCTGGCTCTGCATGCAGCATCAGATAAACTGCCTCTTCCCAGAGCAAGGACCGAGCTATGAATCCCTTCCTTTCAGGGAAGGGACCAGGAAGGTGTGTCTCAGACAGCACAGGATGATTGTAAGTCTTTCTTAATCAAAACATGCCTTGCAGACTGAAGAGAGCAAGGAATTAAGTGGTTTTAATCAAAGTTTGGCTAGCAGCATTGCACATGCACACAGAGATATACAGCCTAATAGTGAATCCTTATCTCTGCAGCTACATGGAACCTGTCCACATCTCTACTGCATCCAACACGATGAACAACACCTTCTTGCAGTGCTCCACCACTCCTAGCATGGCAAACAGAAAAAAACAGCTCGAGGCACCCATCCAAATTTTCTGATGCAGCCTGTACTTTGTTTCAGCCACCTAACAGGCATCAACACGACAGTGTCCTGCCCCACTTGGCTCTCTGCAGCGATGGCTGCGGGAACGTGGAAGCTGACAGCGGAAAAGCACTGAGTCCTCAGCACTTCTTTACACCTCTCTTTTGCATGGGGGCAGGAGTCTGGTGGAGCAGGAGCAGCTGTGAATGCCCACATCAGCTCTGAGCTGAGGCTGTTTCTTCCATTGAGACAAACATATCGTCACGGACTGCTCTGAAAGAAACATCACTGCATTTTCTAGGGGATGGCTGCTTTAGGATCACAGAATCATTCTGGTTGGAAAAGACCTTTAAGATTATCAAGTCCAACCGTTAAGAGACAGAAAAGGTATCTATTTTCCCTGGTGCTTAACCATGTGCTGGCTTTAAAACCTGTGGGTTTAAATACATCCTTATCAGCAGCTAACACAGAGCACAGCTCCCCAAGACGCAGGAAGCGTACCAAAACCCTACTTTCCTTTTTCCTCCTTGGAACTCAGAACATGCAATACTAAAGTCACAAGTCAAACTATAAAAACGAGGCGAAGAGGAATTTCTCTACCAAATGCTGAGTTTGCGACTGGAGGAGCGGTAGCAACCGGCAGCTGCCCGCATGTGGCATCCCTTGGGCATGGATGGCAACGAAGGGCTGTGCCTGCTCCTCCAACCAAACATCCCCAAAGCACAGTGATTTGAAAATTAATTAGCAATTCAAGCCCAAGTGGAACACCATTAAATATTTGTTCGGGACTTTTACCGAGGGAAGCAACAAGTAGAAAAACAAATACATGCCCAGAGTCAGCACTTCATGACTCAAAAGAATACATAAATGACTCATCCTTATGAACATGCCTGGCATATAAACATTCACCTCAAAAATAATCCTGTGTGCAATATTGAATCAGGAGGGCGAGGAGGGTGCTGGGGAGATCAGAGAGCTTTACCGGTAGAAAGAAGACGCAACGGGCGGTGAGGGAGCTATCGGGAAAGGAGGCCCTACAGAGAAATTCCCCTTGAAAAGCACACATAAACACCTGGCTCTGCTGTTTCATCAGGTTTGGGTTTCTTTTTTTTTTGGTTTCCAGACAGCCCACAGGGGTTGAGAATGAAATCACAGTAATTCTGCCATAGATTCTTCTTTTTGCAAATTGAGAATCGGTGGCATTTTGAATCGGTGTTTGAGGAGTACTTTTTAAAGGGTATTATTTTATAGGCATTTTAATCTTAGAAAAATCAAGAGAATATTTTACTTTGAAGCCAGAAAGCTGACACCTTTGGTACCACATTTTTCACACCCAATTCTGCACTGGCCAGTCTTCTTCTGGAGACAGTTTTAGCCAGGCCACCCTTCCTTTCCACATCCCATTTCTGCTGCCTGCAAATCTGTGGGTACTGCAAGCTACACAGCTCCACCAACCCAACTTTTCCAACTGCAGCTACAATGAACTCCAGGGCTCTGGAGCACCTGGAGCCACTGGGAGTTTTTTTGAAATAACATGATGAAATATCTGGGTGACTGCACAGCCAATTTTAAGCAGCCAATTTGAAATTTCTGGTTGGTAGCTCACCAAGGGAGTGCAAGGTTCAAGAGCTGGCCATCACACAACGTGTTTCACAATGAATTCGGACTGTTTTTCTAACCCAGCTGTCTTGTTTAAAAACCAATGCAACCCTCTGAGGTATACAAATAATTAATTTCAACCCAAGCTCTAAAGCAGCAGCTCCCAAACTTTCTTTCCCGGCTGTGACCTCATTTTACAGACCAGTAACTCCGTGCAACCCCAAACAGCAGAATAAATATCGCACAAAATGAAATCTCTGTCAGGCTCACGACCTCGCTCATAACTTCCCTGAACCTCATTTTGGGGCCATCACCCCACTTTGGGAACTGACACAGTCATAACACAAATGTTCAAAGCGCAGACCCACCTAAATTCATGAGCCAGAGGCACTCATGGAGCCACCAATGCCTCCGAGGTCGTAGATAGGAGACCAACACCTGAAATACAAGGCTCAGGAACTGTGTGCACCAGCCCTTCTCATCCTTTGTTGTCCTGGCCTTATCTTGCAGAGCTCCAGGCTGCTGAAGCAATGGCAAGGAGGATGCCTCAAAACCAACCCCTCATATACCCTGTGGGTTCAACAGTGTCCATGGGGTTTTGCCTTGCAATGCCCAAACCCACCCTGCAGCTCAGGGCTTTTCAACCAGTTTCACAAACAGTAAAAACCCAAATGTGGAATGTTACTTAACAGCATCATAAATAAATCCCCTTCAAATTACCCCTCTTGGTATTTTTTACTGCTACAAGACAAATTTTAGCTTTAGAGGAACTACACTGTTCTTTGTACAGTGCTGAGGATGCAGTCAGTGTTACAGACATAAATTCTGAAGTGACCTGCTACCACTATGCAAGTCTGGTAGCAGGAGCTGAGATTAGAATCAAGGTGTTTGTGGTTCCCAAATCAGATCCTACACAATTATGGGCTTGTGGCCCGTTGTACAAATGGGACCTTTCTGTGCCACGTATCAGAGACCAGAATGGGGAAAACAACCAACCAGAATCACTCCAGAAGAACTTAATTCCTCACCTCTGGCATCATCTCTGACGGTGGTGACTTACACAATACAACAGGCAACCGACAAGTTCATGCAGAAGGGAGAGAGTAAATGGAGACACATTCTGGGGACAGATGTTTTAAGCCATCTGCCATCTTTCTGACACGAATTTTAAAAGGTGAGAAACTCCCAAAATGGTTTAACTGGCAGGTTGGATTGTGAGCTGGAGCAGCACAACTGCAATGCCTGTAAAGAGATCTCTTCCCTGTGCTCCCCAGGTCTGCAATCTGGGAACATCAGGATATTTCCATACATGTGCAGAAAACCAAGGGTAAAAATCTACTCCTTTGGCTCCCTACTGCCGTTAAAATTAATTGCCACATAAAACTGCTGATTCCCACCAAATGAAGCTATACGATTTATCAACTCAAGGATAGAGCAAACTCACTAGTGGTTTAAATACATTACCTGAGTTATTACTAAATTTTGCACCAGTGACAGTTTTATGGATAATGTAGGTTTTACGAATTCATTAGTATGGGACTAACTTTCAAAGTAAACAAAGCCACTAAACCAACATCCAAATACTATGTTTACATGCAGAATAGATTTCCCTTTCCTCTCCAAAGCCACACTGGGATATTCAGAGGAAAAATATGAAAGCTGCTCAGCCCAAGTCAGTGAGGGCTGAGCTCAGGCCTGTATATCTTCCCTGCTGCTCACCTACTACGTGAGCAGGTCACTCGTGCTTCTGATTCAGCCTCACCAGGCTCTTAGTTGTTGAAGCATCATTTCTACACTGTGAAAGGAGACTGGACCTGCTCCATAACCCTTGACAGCTCTTGGCATCTTTCCATTGATTTCCTTGGCCTTGAAATCAACAGCATCATATTGCTTAATTAAAGGGACAGTGTCATCTGGAATCTACTGCACTGCAGCCCAAGTCACAAAGACTTTCGCGACCTTCGCCTGGGTGAATTCTCCTACTATCTTCCCAATGATTAAAAGTTTTCCCTCCTAGATGATATAGGAAATACCCACTCAAACATATGGGAAAAAGAAAAATTGTATGTCACTTGCTGTCAAACTCAAGGAGACACTGAAAAAAAATCCCAGAAGAAAACCATCCTTTGGTCTTTCTTACAACTTACAGCAAGAGACGTTCACAACGATTTCAGAAGGCAGCACAAATTCTAAGCCAATCCTGCTGCTTCTGCAAGACATCTTACCATGGAGGTTGTTTTAACCTATACTTGCTGGAAGAAATGACTACCATTCCTATGAAAAAAAACCAGATTGTAGGGAAAAAAAATCGCTGTTTTTCTCCACTTTCCCATTCTGTTTACTCTGTGCATTCATCACCAGCATGTGTAGAAGCAGTCTCACTCTTCCCCCCGTGCAGGCAGTGAGTTAGTCACACTTTCCCCTGTTGTGTAGCTCCTTTAGTCAGCAGCAGGAAAGTGATAAAGATGAAAAAAACTAAACAAAAACAGGAAAATGCAATTGTAAAAAAACATAGAAATTAGCAGGAGGTCCTGGTAGGGAGATGTAATATTCAAATCGGTTTCGCTTACTTTAATTTAGGAGATTGCAATCTGGAAAGGAGCTCCATGCCTCTCCACACAGCCTTTCCTCCAAAGGAAGCACATGTAGGGCATGGGGGAGGGAAGACAAGGGTAGAAGAGAGGCAGCACAGGGATGTGGGAGCTGAGCTAGAGGAGACCCTGGTGCAGAGGTCCAGGACTCAAAGCCCTGCAAATAGAGCAGGCTGTGAGTGATAGGGGAAAGGTCTCCAACCCCCAGTACCTCTTTGCTGGCAGGATGAGCTGGGGAAACCCCTCAGTCCCTCCTCTTGCAGCCTCCTGCTCCCCATATTCACACTGGGAGATGGAGGCAGGACAGTGGGAGACAACTTTCACCAGTGCTTGGTGAAGCTTCTCTACANCATAGAAAATACAAAGTCTTTTCCCTGCCTTGAAGACTTTGAGGTCCCACAGACACCCCTGGACATGACCAGAACTGGCTCTACCTCAGCAGAGAGGTGAGGAGAGGGAGGAGCACCAGCAAATTCAACCAAAATCCAGGGAAGAAAGGACTCACTGATAGATGCCATGGGCTGAGCCCGTTATCCTTACTACAGTTTTGCCAACATGTGTGTGTGTGTGTGTGTGCACAGACCCACAGCCATGCTGCTAAATGATGAGGCTGTGTGCTGAGGTGCTGAGGGGAGAAGAAGGGGAATGAAGTAGTTCTGCCCCTGCTTCATCAAGGTTTTGGGGACCCTCCAATCCAGGGCTGTCCACACCATCCTCTTGGCCCCCTAGTTAAAAGCACATTACTGGAAAGCACCCTCCTGGCTCTGCAGGGGCAAGGGTTGAGCTTAAATTATCACTCAATGGTATCTCATTTCTCCATAAAACAGACAAGCCAAACCTGAGATACTCCCAACACAGACCCCAGCTGGCTGGGGTTTGGAAATGATTCAGTCCACACCCTGATCCAAACAGTTCTAACCTCCTTCTAGGAAAACCCGAAGTCACCAGCAACACAATCTGGAATAAAAACCTCTTACAAACATCCTTGTACAGAAAACTGCTTCTCAGATTCTTTTTTTTTCCTGCTGTGGTGTCAGTCATCACCCTCCAGAAGTATACTACACCGACTGATGCAGCCTGGCCAGGCACTTCCATCAAGTATTTGAAGAAAATATGGCCAGCAAGATGCTGAGGGATCTCATGTGAGCACTCCTGTCACTGACACAAATCTTCATTCCTCAAGGATCATCCCCTATGCCAATGGGAAGCTCGGTAAGGGATGAGTTTTTTAATCTAATCTGCTTTCAAAATAATGTTGTTGGCATTGATTGTGCTGAATTGTATCTATGGGAGGGAATTTAAAGCAAGAACAAATATATACATATATGACCCAGGCAAGTCAGTGTCTCTTACCATTACTGTTAGCAGATAATAACGAAGAACAACCACTTCAATATTAACATTAAGTAAAATTATCCAGTCTCAGGAGCCAGAACACAGCTGTGTTTTTAAAAAATTATTCCAACATACACAACACTAAGCAAAATTCTCAAAAGCAGCCTGGATTTAAAATTCTTTTGCTTGACTCTACCCCTATTCCCCCAGAAAACTAACCCTAAAAAAAATCTCAGCTGTCTGTAAGCCCAGCTGTTTCCTGGCTTTTCTATGCAAATTGTTCTCCCTGGATTTTATTGTGTGCATGTATATGTCTCTTAAAATGCACTCAAATTTGAATTAGGGGCCCTACTTCCATCAAAGGGAATTCTTATAAAATAAGCTTCATTCTCACAGTATCTGACAGGGAATTATTATCCCATAACTCACGGGTGTCCTGGTGGTTCTGTATTAAACACAGCCCCGAAAAAGTCCCAGAGGGAAATGCACAAGAAGGGACATGGAAAGTCACTCACATGTAAACCTGCAGAGGAAGGAATGTCACATCACCCTGCCAGCCCACAAAGCACTTATGTCTGCCTGAGTGAGGACATGCCTTACCCCTGCTTTTTTACCTATCAGGATTAACTAAACACCGATTACATTATTGTGTAATGAGGTTAAATTAAAACTTAGCTTAAAGCAGGGAACACTTTCTTTTCAGTTCCAATCAAAACCATTTACTTAATTCTCAGTTTGATATTGGCATTTCCCTCCAGCATGACAAATTTACAACCATTACTGTACGACAGCAGGAACAGCAGACAGTAGACATCTCGCTGGTAGTGGCTCAGGAAGCTCACGAATGATCACCAGAGAATGGTGAGATTTCTGCTGCCAGCTTTCAGGTGGGCTCTCCCCCCACTTTCCCACTGGCTTTCTGCCTTCCCCGTGCTGCACAAAAGGTAAAAATGAAACTCAAGTTGTTAAATGTTGCCCAAGTTATTTAAATAACTTGAAGAAATCTGCTATCAAACTGCTGGAGCCGAATGCTGTGCCAGCCACACGGGTGTTGGTTCCTGACCATCCCTCTGCACTGACCTGCTGTATGGAATTTGCTTTGAGTTTTATTTCCAACATAGAAATACACATTGCACAGCAGATACCCACAGAAACCTACAAGTACCTCTGGTTCCTGAAGATTCTTTTAAAAGACCAAAGATTCTTTTGCCAGCTGCACCTACGCAGCCCACCCTGAACACTGTGTGCTGTTACCCCGCTCCTTCAGATAGCCAGAGCCACACTGCATTTCAGAGTACATATAATCCTGTGTCATCAGTAATGGATAATCTAATCCATCTTATTTATCAAATTCCAGCCTTAGGCCAAAGTATTTTTATGGTCAAATGAGAAGTACCATTAGATTCACAGCGACTGCTGCCGCAACATGCAGCTACGGTGCCAGCCCAAAGAGTTTTCTTAGGTGGGGTTTAAATATTTTATGCACAGTCTTCACAGCACCTGACCCAAATACTGTCCTCGACCCTAGGAACAAACTCATGAGATAGTCACTGAGTAGCAAGTGTACAGGCACCACCCGAGAGCAGAATCTGCCCCACGTTGTTCAGTAACTAAATGATAGTCTGTGGTAATAAAATATTTATTATGCTCTACACAATACTGCAATTGAGTTGATGTACTTCCTCCCCTATCCATCAGAGTACACTGAAAGCCCTCTTTAACTTCTGCCTGAGAACTCTCGAATTACACATCTCTCTCTTTTGCTTCCAGCTTCTCCTATAGGATCGTGTATCTGTGAGGAACCATTTGGCAGTTACAGCAGTTTACCCACAAACGCAGAGCGGTGCTCGCTTTCTGATCCCTGCTACCTCAGTTTCTCTGGAAGGACATCCCTGGCAAGAGTGTCCAGAACCAATTTCCTAAATACAAACAGAAACCTACAAAAACACACAGAAAGCCACATCACCCTTAGTTATCCAGTGCTGTACCAGCCCGAATCGACGGGAGAGGAAAACAACAACAGCCGTTTGTTATGACCCCGTAAGTCCAGCACAGACCACTGAAACCCCCCCCTTGTTGAATGTGTCGTGGTGATATTCCTGTTTCAGTGCTCCAAGAAACAGCTCAATAAACTGGGAAGCTGTGTGAAACATCCATAATTCCTGCTGCCACCGATAAGGCAAGGCAATAAAGAGGTGGCACCAGTGAGATCCTCGCCTGGGTCCCGACGAATCGGCAAAGGGAACACAAAGGGATCCTCATCATAGAATCATAGAATCATAGAATGATCAGGATNACCCCTTGTCCTGTCACAATAGTCCCTACTGAACAGCCTCTCCCCATCTTTCTTGTAGGCCCCCTTGAGGTACTGGCAGACCACTAGAAGGTCTCCCCGGAGCCTCCTCTTCTCCAGGCTGAACAGCCCCAACTCTCTCAGCCTGTTCTCGTAGGAAAGGTGCTCCAGCCCCTTTATTATCTTTGTGGCCTCCTCTGGACCCTCTCCAACTGGTCCATGTCCTTCTTGTGTTGGGGGTTCCAGAACTGGACACAGTACTCCAGGTGAGGTCTCCCGAGGGCAGAGTAGAGGGGGAGAATCCCCTCCCTCGCCCTGCTGGCCATGCTCCTCTGGATGCAGCCCAGGGTGCGGTTGGCTGCTGGGCCGCAAGAGCATATTGTCGGCCATGTTGAGTCTCTCATCCACCAGCACTCCCCAGTCCTTCTCCTCCACCCAGTCTGTAGTTGTGCCTGTCAAAGAGCTCGGTGTCCTTCCAGTCAAGGACCTCACAGAAAACCCGGGTAAGAGGGTTGGATGGGGTTGCTGGAGGGTGAAGGATCACACCCTGCTCCCCCTCAGCAGGGATGTTGCTGTTGGCACCGAAAGAGAGAGACCTGCGGGGGATGTGAGGAACTGAAATGGCAAAACCAGGAAATAAAATGTAAAAACTGTATTGTGAGCAAGTGATTGAAGGAAGTAGCAGAGTCCTTAACAAATTGGTTATTTGTCTGGTTAGCTGATGCAGAAGTGGAACAGGAAATTAATTCAATATGCCACAGACTTACATTCCACTACTATTTTCTAGGTTTTTTCTTCTCCCCCCACATCCTCCCCCATCCCTTTTTTTTTTCTTTCCATAAATATATATAAGCCAAGAAATCAAAGTGTTTCTGGGCAAGGTAGTAATTGAAGCTTCGAGACTACAATTAAAAAGACCTAATCATTATTAGAGCTAGACTACAGACAGCCTTGGAAATGAAAGGATAAAATAAGACCAGTTAAGGAGAAAAGACCCTCTTCAGAAACCATTTGGCTGCCAGCAGTTCTTGATTTGTTGAAAAATATCCCAAACCAATAGGTAATACCATTACACTCATATAAACCTTTATGAACACGTTACCACTCTCTGTGCCTTACAGGATATGGCAGCTTGCCAGTAATTTCCCTTTAAATATGAAAATGGCCATCAAACCCAACTTTCTAGATAGAATAATGGCACAGGAGATTGATGGCATCACTATGCAGCACAATGACTATTTAAAACACTTTGGGCTGCACTTACAAAGCTCTGGTGACCTCCAGAACTACAGAAACTGTACGTAGTGTTAGGAGGAAATAAAATTAGCGATTCACAATGAAGAACTACAGCAATTCAGCATTTTTCAAAGAGGTACTGACTGCAGTTAGCACTTCTGCCGTGACACTGGCACATGGCATTGGGTTTAGAGGAGGAAGGAGGAAACACTCTGCATTTCCATAAATGAAATGGCACTGCTGAGATGGCACTAATGGTGCCTGGGATGCTAGGGGAGTGAAGTGGAATGGAAATAGGTTCCTAGGTACCAGAAAAGTCAAGTTCTCCTGAGCATCGTGGGGAATGTCACTGCCCCACTATACAGTGACACTGCAGGACTGGGCAGCGAGAAGATGGCAAAAGGCAGGAAAGAAAGCCAAAAGGGAGTGAAGGTGGAGGAAGAAAATAGGAGGAGAAATGAGAAGCTGAGACTAAAGCTGAAGGCAGAGTGGATGGAGTAAGAAAAAGGCAGAGAAGTACAAAGCAGAGGAGGCACCCCCATCACACCTACTGCTGACTCACACATTTTGGGTTACTTTCATTATTTCTTAGTATTTTGGCAGCATCTGGCATCTGCCACTGAGATCTGAGCCATGTTGTGCCAAGTGTGAATCAAGACCTTTCTGCTCACGAGCTGAAAATCCAAACAGACAAAAGGAAAAAAACAAAGCGAGGGACCTCACCAATTCCATCCAGTGTGGCCAGGAGCTGCAGCAGCACCCAACCACCACCCTGGTCATGTAGGGACCTCATCTATTTTTTTTTTTCTATAGCAAAAGCTGATTCTTGCAAGTGGTCTTTAAAAGCTCTTGGGTTTCATCTGCCCCTCAGGTGTCTGGGTTTGTCAGGCCCCATCCTAACATCTGCTGCTATAAGAAAGCAGGAAGGTCTCCCTGTGGTCCCCTTCCCCAGGAGCTCAGTTATGACTGCACAGGTCCATGGAGCAGGTCTGTGAACCTACAGAAATGTGATTGAAGGGCATGGGCCAACTTTAACAGCCAGCAGCTACCATCCACTTCAGTTGCCATCAGGCACCAAGCAGGTTCTTCTGAGCATCCACGAGCAGGTTCCTGGCCAACATTTAAGCCCACCAGGCTATGATAACCCCAGGATGACACTCCCAGGCTCACCCTTGGACTGCCTCATGCTTGCCAGGCTCTGTAGTTTAAATTAACTGGTGGCTATTAGAAATCAGGAGAACATTCCTCTTGCATTTTACCACAGAGTTCCGCTGAACTAAGTATTTTGCAAATAGAGCTCTAAATCATTAATTAAAAATGTTGATTATAGCGTCTGCAATCATTATTTGGCCCATTACTTAAAAGCTGAATGGGATAAATAGGATGGGGAATAGCTGGTGTTACACTTCCAGGGCTCAAGAACACGGAATGTTGGAAAGAGAGCCTTACCTGTAACGGTTACACTTGGGCTCTGTGAGAACGTTATAATCAGACCAATACAGTAAGTCCTTCACCCCAAACACTGAAAAAACTGACAGAAACCATTAGAAGAATCAAAATACAGTGTTTTGGTTTTTTTTTCCTCTCAGGCCTTTGTTCTTTTTCTCTTCCTGTTCTTTGGAACATTCATAAACTGGTATTTTTATTACATTTTCTTCCACACCACCTGCCAGCTCTGAGAGTTTTTCTTTCGAACAGCACATGCTCCAGAACTGCCCCCTCGATGTCCCACTGCTTTCCCTTGCAGCTGTGGGCACACAGATGAGTCCCACCACCACCTCAGGCTCCAGAAGCAGCATTTACAGCAGGATACCATTTGCACATGGCCTCCTCCGTGCCATCCTCGGTGGCACCAGAGTGCAAAGTCAGGCATGTTCCAACGAGAACCTGGGTACATCGCCGAGCGAGGCACTCTTGCTGTGATTGTGCTGCTGTCAAAACAGAGTACCCAGATGCTCATCCTCCATCCTGGATAAGCACGTGCATCACTCAGGCTTTGGCAGCAACTTTGATCTAAAGCCTATCTGGAGTGGCCATGTGCTGACGCAGCCGACCCTCGGGATCTGCCCCCTCGCTGGCAGCCGATGACACGGGTGGCAGTTTATCCCTGGCTACTCACTGCATGTCTGCAGGCTAGCTGCTGCAGCACACACAGATGTGATCCACCAAGTCCAACACAACAACCCAGAGCTCCAGTGTAACACCACATTTATGGATAAAATATTTCCAAGGTCTCGGTCCTCCAAGGCAAACGCCCCACGGGCACCCAGGGCGCCGTGGCTGGAAGGACCAACCAACACCTTTGGGGTGTGAAGTTTGAGAATATTCCCTCTTCAGTAGAATATAAGCTCTATTTTAAACTCCAGCCTAAATTACACACACAGACAGTGTGTCAGGCAGGGTGTCCCAGCTCTGTGGAGGCATCAGCATCACCCCTCTCTGCCAACTCCCCACCTGACACACGCATCTTCTTGTCGTGACTCACCCCAGCCGGTGGCTAACTGACATCCTTCTATCAGCATTTCTCATCTGCCTCCACACCTCAATTATTCCTTCCTCTCACAGCTTTCCTCCAGCCTCACATCCTCACGGTGGCCACGTTATCCCTTCCCTTCGTGCCTGATCAGGGGTTCTGTGCTGGCTCCTCTCCAACTCCGCTCTTCAATGCAATCAATTCACTTAAGGGCCTGGCAAGCTGGTTTATGGGGTTTTTTATTCGATGTCTGTTTTACACAGTTTCAAGGCAATGAGAACAAAAAAAAAACCAACAAACACCACCCCCCAAAAAAACCCCAAAAACCCCCAAACAAACAAACAAACGACAAGGTTTTTTTTTTCCAAATCAAATAGTAAAAATCTTAGGTTGCTGCAGCTTATCTTGCCCAGAAACAGGGGACATTTTGAGATAATGACTAAAATAGCTGGTACAGTAAAACTGTGTGCAACAGAGATCCATGGAAGAGAGAGGATGGAAGTGCAACTCCCTCACCTGCCTCTCAAAGAAGATGCCAAATGAGCCAAAAGGAAGTCGAAGGAATGAACTTCTCTGCCCTCTCTGAATTTTGATACAGAACTGCAAATGAATTAAATCTCCTCCTTGTTTTTAAACCTTAATCTTCAACACAGGGAAAACAGGGGAGTGGGATGAAGATAAATAGAGTCAGCAACAAATAGGAGCAGTCACTGAAGCCCTATGCCACTGGTCTTCAGTACTACTGGTCATCACCAGGGCTTCGCACCCAACACTAAAAAACAACAAGAGGCCACTGTTGTGCTAATTAGATCATTCTAGAAAACGACCACTCCCCCGTGCAGTCACCAAGCTGAGAGACTCCTCTCTAGGTTCCCCCTGGGACGTGACAGGCCATGCCCACGTGTGCCGCAAGGTCCCTGCGGCCAAGCTGGCCACCGGTGCGGCGCTGTGAGTCAGCTCCCCCGCAGCCTCACAACTCTCCCTACCGCTGGCGTAGCCATGGAAAGGGGTTTTTTCCTGCAGTTAGTTTATAAGCTCCAGCTCATTAACATCTCCTAATACCAGAACTTGAGGCTAATTAGGCATGGCAATCCTGGGGAACATATTCTCCGTTCATCTTCCCAAAGCAGGATGCTCCTTGGTGGCCCAGCTGTAGCTCCACATGCTACCATGAGGGTATCACCCTGGAAATAAAAATACTACAGGATCCCACACATTACACAGCAGGGATCCCGTACTTGTTAGTTGATGGCACAGTTTGCAGGCTGTTTTGCTTAAAAATTGGAAGCATCTCTTGTCATCAAGGCAAGATTCCTGCTCAGCAGCCTCAGGGAATTTCCCCAATAGTTATCAATACACCAGAGCTTTCATAATAAAAGCTACTGACTTGAGAATGAAGGGGCAAAGTTACAAAACTTAGGAGACTCAAATAAAAAGCATTTGACAGAACAATGCTAGCGGGAATTTTCTCCCTGTGGCAACAGAATCACAGGAGCAAACAGGATGCAGGGTCTGAGAAAAGCTTCATGTGGACAAACTACTCCCAGGAGCCGGCTCTCCACCTACACATCACCTAAGAGTAACCCCACTACAGCAACATGTACTCAAGGAACACCAAAAGATGAGCAATGGGAGCTAAGACCCCCTTCGTTCAAGGCCAGGTTGGATGAGGCCCTGAGCAACCTGATCTAGTTGGGGGTGTCCCTGTTTCTTGCAGGGGTGCTGGACTGGATGACCTCTGGGAGTCCCTTCCAAATCTAGCCATTCTATGATTCTATGACCAACACCAACCACTTTAAGCACAGGAGCTCATGAAAACTCATCTCCTATGCGTCTTCTGGACCACACAAATGCTGACCAAAGCTCGTCCAAACCCAGGATGTTTTAAAGCTACCTCTGCCCATGGGATGCCAGTGTTGTAGGCTTCTCTTCAGCATAAACACTTCTGTGGTTGTTTGTTCTCAGCCCATCACCTCCAACCTCTCCACACTGGCTCTGCTTAAAGTGGTGCCAAGGGCTCACCAGTTGTGAAAGAAGAAGATACTGACTAAATCTCTCTGGTCATCATTGCTAATTCCCACAGCCTTCATTTCAACAGCTGTGTTTAGTAACCAAAGGTTGTGATGCTTAAAAAGCACCTGTTAAATAACTACAGCACAGGGTACATACATATACCCTGCTTTCACGCCACAAATACACACATAACACTTTGCCAGCCACAGGAAAACAGGGACTCTGTGGAATGAAAACTCACTAAGGATGATTTCATGCCTTCCTGCTCCTGCAGAAGAGTTGTAGCATCTTTACTGGTGACGAGAAGAGCAAACGGAGCAGCAGTGTCCGTGGCTGAGGATGCAGCACAGCACCATGAGAGAGGAGTGACACAACTGATGGACCAGCAGCGTTCCCCTCTGAATCCCCTGCAGCAAAACTTCTGCTGTGGGTTTTTCTTTTCTCCTCCATTTCAAATTCTTCCTTCAAGAACGGAGCGAGTCTCCACACTGGAGACGTGAGCCAATTTCACTGCCTGAGGCAGCAGAGACCTGGCAGCATTGGCCAACAGATTACAAGATGGAAACAGCAAAAATCCTGGACAGAGATGAAGCATTGACCAAAACCCCTAATTTGAAGGCAGCCTAAATGCAAACCTCTCCTCGCTGCACACCTTGACATCAAAATGTTTATCCACTCTTCCTCTGGAGCTCTTTGCCATCACTGACTCCAGCCAACTATAAAACCTAATGCGTGGAAAACATGCCCAAAACTGCAGGAGGAGAACCAAACCAAAGCATTTCATTTTGGGCCAGCTCAGTCCACACTAGAATTCTGTTTGTTTTGAACCGAGCGAGCCGCTGGCGCGCCGCAGTCCAGCGAGGCATTAACCCGCTTTACTCAGCAAGCAACCCACCCAGTTCCTGGGCACAAAAGCATTTGCCTTGGCACCGAAATGAAGGTTGGGGCTCTGAAGCTTGGCTCTAGGCACGTCCCCCCCCCACCTCCACAGGCCTGCCAGCCCGCTCCCAAGGAGAACCAGTGCTTAGGAAGGAGCAGAAAACAAAGCAGACTGTCGCCTGCAGGAGTGCCAGGGTTCTGTTTACCTCAGAGCGAAGCCGGTGGCGCGGGCCAAGCGTCATACCTCTGCTCCTCGTGTTTTGGGGTGTGATCCTTGGCAGAGCAGCGTGCTCTTTGTGCAAGCTGTGGAAATACAGCGTGGATTCTGCAGTGGTAGGGGGGTCATTCTCATCACACTGTGCTCGAGGAGTAGCTGTGCCAGCAGCACGGTGTCCTTCCCGTGCTCTCGCAGGGGATTAGCTGTTGGCAGCGTGGTGATGCCGGCAGGAGACTCCACCACGGAGCTGTTTGCAGGCACCAGGCTGGTTTGCTGGAGCTGCTTCTGACTCTTCAGAAAAGGAGTTGTTTGGATTTTTAAATCATTCCTGAGTCCTTGCAATGATGTTGGCAATGGCCAGCAGCCCTCAGCCTCCCCGAGAGCCCTCCACCATCTCGCACGATACACACAAAGCAGTGTCCTGCTTCGCAGTGATGGCTAACAAACATCTAATTAGCACCTACTGGGGTGGGGACCCTTCTTTTGTGTCTTCTGGCCAGAAGTGTGCTCACTGTAGTGGACTGCAGTGAAAAGGGGACACGTGTGCCTGGGCCATGAGACATGACCTACCTGGGATAACTCTCACCCTTACTCCATCACCAGCATCCCAGATGAAGCCCTCCAGTCCACCAGCGAGCTCCACTTCTACAGCTTTTATAAGGATTAGATGACTTTAATTAATCTTTTACTGATTAAGGCTCAGATGTAATTATATAGCCAGTACTCAACATCTGCCCTCTCTTCAACGACTCCTAGATCGCATCTCCCACTCATGCCATTGACATACTGGGATGACACCAGACAACCAGCCCCAGCCTCACTGGGGCACACAGCTGTACCTCCCAAAAACCTGAAACTATTTAACAACAAACAACAAGCAGGCAAATGTTTGGAACCCAGGTGCAAGATGCAGCCATGGAAGCCATCTGTGCAGAGAAGGCTCCTTCCATGGAGCACTCCCCACAGGTACACAGGGTTCTTGCTCCCACCGCCCACGTGGGGGGCAGCATCACCAGGGCTTTAAACCCAGCCACTGTCTCCCACCACTGTCCTGTTCCAGTATTGTTCCAGTGAACTCCCAGTGACCCTGCCAAGGAAGTATTTCTCCCAGGGACACTGCTTTAAATATATCCATTTAGTATCCTTATTGGAAAACACCGGACAAATCAACGACTGTGAAATTTGACTTCCCAGTATTCTGCATCCAGAGACACTCCTACATCACCCCCTTCCCTGGCAGCCAGCCCACATTTCCAAGTCACTAAATTTAAAAACACTGACTACACTTTTCAGTATCACTTCATTAATCACCTCTCCCAGTTCAAGAACACTTGAAAGAAGCAAAGTGCGAGGAAGAGGAAGAGCATCATCCACCCCGTACAGCCTCACACGCTCCTACCCCATCCCCAAACCAGGATGCCCCACCAGCTGCATAAAGCTTCCCTACCACCTTCATCCAGACTGGACTGCAAGAAGCATTTCTGCACGACAAAGGGAAACCTTGGAGCTGGTGAATTAATTGAATGTGACTTCAAAATACTTCAGATTCTCAGCAAGGATTTGGTAGCGCAGGAGAACATGCTGTGACGGACCGTATTTCTAACGCGGTATGAAAAGCAGCTTCAGTACACGCTGCCAAGGAGTGTCAAACAGGCTAAAATATGCTTGTCCATAGATAAGCAGATGATGTTTCGATGGGAGAGGCAGAGAGGAGGGAGTGGGCTGTCCGTGGCCACAGCCAGGGCAGTGTAGGGGCTGCCCCAGTGTCTCAGCCAGCGCTCTCCTCGCAGAGTGCCTGATGCACGCCTCTGGTTTTATTGGATTTTCCTCCACTCTCACATTCTGAGAAGGGTTAAATATGTCAAGCATTACTTTACAAAACCTCCCCAACGAATCCTCTTACTCACATGATCTTTCTAAACAGTCCCAATCTTTTCAACTCCACAGAAGTGACGTTCTCAGCTCTGACCGTGTCGGCTGCCGCTTCTCGAAACCCGTGGGCTCCCGTGCCCACAGCGCGCGGGGCCGACCTCCACGCCATACCCACATCAGGGCACTACAGTCACCCATGTCACACCATTATCATATTTCCTCACCCATTCTTCCTACAGCCTTGTTTGATCTTTTGTGGCCATGGCTGCACACTGAGCAGATGTCTTCATCGAGCTGTCCGCAGCGACCCTCAGGTCTTTTTTCCCCGGTGGTTACAGTTCATTTAAAGCTCAGCAATGTGTACGGTGAGCTCGGGTCTCCTGTCCCCGCTGCCTGACCTTGTGCATGGCAGTGGTGACCACACTACCCCTGTGGTCCTTCTCTGCTCAACTTCAGCTCTGCCACTGTCTTCACTAGGCTGCCTCCCACCAGTGATGCCGTGACATCTCCCACTGCCTCCGTGACGCCAACCCACTGCCCACCTCTTTTTTCTGGGTTATTAATGAAAATACTCAGATGTGCAGTCATGGTGTGGATACTTAGAGCAGTCAGGCATCAACATTTTCCATGAAAAAAGCTGATGCTTTGCTTGTTTTCTGTTTCAAGGGTTTTTTTTTAACCCTAAAATACTTGCTAAAACAGAGGGTCTTTGAAAGTCACAAGCTGCGTGTGCTGGTCCTGAGCTCTACCACCGTGCTGATAAACTACTTAAAAAAAATACAGGTATGTGATTTTTCTGCTTTTATCACATCCTTGTCACACAGGTATCTTTAACAGTGATTTTTTCAGAAGAGCTGGTAAGCAGATCAGACTGTTCTCCCCTCTCTTCTTCTGTAAACCACCCCCCAAGCAGGTAAATCACGTGGCTCCACACACGCTGTGCAGACCCAGGCAGGAGAGACCCTGGTTAACCACATGTGCTGAGGGTAGAAAAAACCAAGCAAAGGAGATGCAAGCATGACCCTGAAAAGCAGCAGAGTAAGGGGGCTTCTCCCATGTGGGACTTTACCCCAACAGCCCTGGGAGACATCCAAGTGTCCTACTGTGTCCAGAGGAGAGGCCACATGGGTGGGAACAGACAGAGCCACGCCAGCAGTACATGGGAGCACCTCCCGCAGCCACAAAATGCACAGATTTAAAGACTTGTTACTGGATTTTAAACTGCACTAAGTTATTTTAATGATGCAATGTGGTTTTTGCTGAGTTTCTAGAGAAGGTTTATGATTGCACACTGGTCTCCATGAGTTTCTGCCCCCAAGGAGCAGGACACCAGCGCCTCACAGCAGCGCACGGTGAGCCGTGGGAGATACCACCAAGCATGGAAGCACAGACCCACAGGGATGTGGGTCGTGCTGACCCAGCACCTGCTGCCACCTCTCCAGTATGCAGCTCCCCTCTGTACTGTCACTCCTCATCGACATGTGCCCACCACCCGTGTCCCACACACTCATCTCCGCCACCTGAGAGGAGCTGATGTGGTCTAGAGAGGAATCAGGTCTAGCCTGTGAAATCGCTGACACAGAACTTGCATGTCTTGTCTCCTCTGTCTCCAGCCTGATTAAGTGCTGCTATTAGCCCCCAGAAGTCCACCTGAGTGGACAGCCTCTCCCTACAGCTTTGTGCTCACGGGTTTTCTTCCCTTTTCCCACATCTTCCTCAAACCCTCCTCCTCCTCAGCCTCCTGATTTTCCCCAGCAGGTTTTCCCAGCCTACCTGGACCACATTCCACTTTCTGGAGACTGCCTTGCGTGTTTTAACCCACTTTCAGCCCCTCTCACCTGCCCCAGGAGCAGCACCAGCCCTCTCTCTCTGGCACACCCCAACCCATCCCTTTTTGGCCAACAACCCAACAACAGAGTGGAGCAAGAGCTGGGAATGCCCCGGCGTCAAGATCTACTTAATAAGTTGTCAGCCAGGTCCCACGTATCTATTCTTGTGGGCATAAAGATCTCTGTCAGCAGTCAAAACACGGATTTACACTCCAGGCACAATTCCTAGCAGCATTTAAAGATTTTTAACGACCATCCCTTTGTCCCAGGGAGTTAAGCGCTGATCGAATGTCACAACGTGACACATGAATGCACAACACAAGGAAGGTTTGACAGGCAGCAACATTGTAATATGATAATTCCTCTTTGTCCCTTAATCGCCTCTGTTTTTTGCAGACTTGATTCACTTACCAACATGTGATCAATCACTGCCTTTTTCAGTGAGATAATTTTTTGCCCTCTATCTAAATGGCTCCTGTCAAAGGGAATCCAGTACTAAATTAAAGCTGATATGCTTGTCTCTGCCCTTTTGTTTGTTGACTTCTTCTTGCACACAATTGATTTTAAATAGATTTTTTTTTTTTTTATGGGTTCCATCACCATTTAAGTATATGTATTTTTAAAAATCTGGCTCCTTGAAATTAACACTGGATACATAACACATTTTAAATGGTCTGGAGCATATAATTTAATGGAGAGGAATAAATACAGGAGTACGTGCTGGCAAGCGTAGCGAGTCCCCACTAGACATGGAGTAAGTTGCCTGTTTAGATCTTCCCACGTGCTCTATTTAAAACTGCAGGATGACAGTCAAGTCTCAAGATTTGTGACTGTAACTAAAAGAGGATGGTGTAATTCAGCGTGAACGGAATCAAGGCAAAGACCACTTGTTCTGAGACCCTAAGAAATCAGGATTAACTGAAGACCAACACAGAACCTCTCAGACCCATCTCACTGGTATTCACACATGCTGATGAGCACCTCCTTAACAACAGGTAAGAGGTCTTCAGTGGCATGAGCACTGAGGAAATCACACAATCCCAGACTGGGCTGGGTCAGAAGGGACCCCCCAGGATCATCAAGTTCCAGCCCCGCTGCCACAGGCAGGGCCACCAACCTCCAGGCCTGCAGCTAGACAAGGTTGCCCAGGGCCCCATCCAACCTGGCCTTGAACACCCCCAGGCTTGGGGCATCCCCCACCTCTCTGGGCAGCCCGTTCCAGCACCTCACCACTCTCTCTATGAAGAACTTCCCCTGATATCCTAAAAAGTGACTCTATCTTTGTGAATAAAGCAGAGACATGTTTTTGCAGCTCACAGGGGATCATCAGACGTGCCCCAAGCAGCTCTGCGGCAGAGGGGTCTCATCTGCACCAACCCAAGCCCCTCCAAGGCAAAGCCATGTGCATGCAAACCACCCAAAAACTCAGCCCCACTGCCTGGCTCTTCCCTCCCCATTTCCCCAAGCACATCCACACCATGTTCCAACCCTCTGAATTTCACATTCTGCTCTTTCCCTCCAGCTCCTCTTTTCCACAGTCGCCTCTTCAGAGCTGGGTCCTCCACACCCTCCTCCCAGCACCCACGGACCCAAGCACAGCTGGAAACCCGCTCCCTGGTCATCATAAGTCCTCTGCCCACATTTGCTTGAACTAAACCTTCATCCCTCCCATCCCCAGCAGATACCTGGGAAGCACCTTCCCAGCCAGCATCGTTCCTCACTGCTGTACAGGCAATCTGAGATAATAAACCAGAGGGATTTCAAAGCTAGGCAGGACGATGCTTAATTAATTCACTGACTGAATGACTGTAGATTTTTGGCTGTGCCAGGCATTAAAAATTATTACACGTGATTTCAGCACTTGCCCTGGTTATATACAGAAAGCACCTAAGACTTTGCCAGGATCATCTTATTAGATGGCACATCATGATCAATACTAAAATACAAAGAATCATCTCTTTTTGTACATATTTTCTTTTTTTGAGAAAATCACCTCAACAAATTGCTGGACTGCCAGCATGTTCTAGGGTGGGCAGTTTCCCTGAAGAAAATAAAAATAACTAATGTTTTCATCTTGTGGTTCTTGCCATTTTCTCCTTCTGCACAGAGGGAAAAGGGACAGAGAACAGCTCTGCGACGGCGGCATCACCCCTGGGCGAGAGCGAGCAGCATTCCAGATAGACGCGTCCATCCACAAAGGGCGGCGGGAGCCAAGGCAGTAAAAAAACCCACACCAATGAATGGGAGAGGGGGAGGACTGGCTCAGCAAAATAAAAAAAAACCCAACCCAAAAACCAAACAATAAAAAAACCTCATTTTCCAAAACACATTCTTATCACCCAAAATGTATTTCAATGTATTTTCATTGAATACCCCCAGTATCTGCTTTGTGTCTCTCGGCAGTGCCAAGGCGCCCCGTCCTCGGGGTGCCAGAGCCGACGTGTTGCCAAGAGACACAAAACTGATACCAGGGGTGTATAAAGCCGTCTTTGGAAACGTACAGACAGCGAACGGCCTCGTGCTCGGGGTTTGGCTTAGTCAGCAAGACGTCAAGGAAGAAAAATTAACCTTTTGTTACGAGGTTGAAAGCTGACCATTTGGGTCCTTCTGCCTTCTGAGGCAGCAATGAGCTCGCCCCTCCGTTTCAAGCAAGCATCCTGATATATGTTGTGGGTTTTTTAATGTTTTCTTCTGGTTTAGGAGGGGAAATAAAAAAACCCAACCCGTGAGAGGTGGAGCGCTCGGGGGAGCAGGGATGCCGTGACTTGGCAAGGTGGGAGGGTGACATTTCTCAAGCACGCATCCTTGGAGGAAACCCAAATGCCACAGCTGGACCTTCCCAGTAGGTCTCAGGTGGGTATGTGGTGACTTTACTAGCTGAGAAGGATTTTCAGGCACCAACAGTAAACACACAAAATGATTTTTGCATTTTAAAATCTGGTCACTGGCAATTTCTTCAAATATTGATTACTCTGACCGGTGAGGAACCTACTGGAGACGCCGCAGGTTCAGCCTTGGCAAACATTCCCCCACTTTCAGTGCTGGGCACCTCTCCTCCACCTGCAAAGTGGATGCAAATCCATGCAAACAGAGTATTTCTCCCCCAACACCCCTAGAATTTTCCTGCTGTAATTGCTGCCAAAGTTTGTCGCTTTTCCCAGTTACAGAAATAAAATTCAGGATGTTCAGGATTCCCTCAAAATACAGAAATACAAAAACTGCTTCTTTCAGATGGGCTCTCTGTGGACAGCTTCTTTTCAGCATGTTTCACTACAGTTAAATAGTTGGAAATTAAGACTTTAAGTAGGAAATACAGTAATTAACTGCAATTAAGAATTAAAACAAGTTTCGTTGGGGTTTTTTTTCCCCTCTAGTCTAGGGCACCAATTAAAATCTCCACTTAGGAACTGAAATTTTTGAAGCAACTAGGTATCAGTTCAGTGTTATCCAGGAAAGGTCAAATTTAAATTACAGCATATGTTTAAAACCTCGAGTTGTTCGTAAATGATGCAGTTTTTTCCATTTTCATCTAATATATAGACACACACAGATATATAGGTATACAGATACATAGGTACCCACATCACAGGTGCCAACTATCAGATTAACTTCAGAGACAGAAAAAGCAGCATTTCACACGAGATAATTTGGATTTCCAGGTGTTTTGTGTACCAGAGACACAGAAACACGTTAAGCCTTCACAAGGAATGAAGAGCAAAGAATCCTGATAGACACGAGCTGTACTACACGCAACCAAAAGTCAGATGAGAGAACCCACATGTTGTGGGTTTTTGGGGGGAGTGGGGGGGGCATTTTATTGGACTGCAAATAAAGGACTTGTGTTACGTCAAGAGAAAAACACCCTTTTGTCTTCCGAGGCCGCCGTGGCGGGAAGGAAGCCGAGCGGTGCCACACCAGCGTGCGGGCCGAGAGCGCTGGGGGGCTGGGAGGGGGTGAGGACAGCTGATAAAATTCCTACTAGAAAAGAGAAAGGAGATTAAAGGAGACATTTTGGCCATGAGGCCTTCGTTCGGCTGGAGAAGGCCTCAAAGCCAAAGTGTCTCTTCTAATCCTATTTTCTATTTCGAGTGTGCATTTTAATAACCCCTTTGTATATGGTACAATGACTTTAGCAAGTCCTATTTTAAGCAGATTTTCCACACTAGAAAGCAAAATGGGTTAAAATAATTGTACCGAACACCTCGCACACGCGACACTTTGTTTAATCCGGTGTCAGACACCGCTCGGCACAATGAGGTACAAGGCCCTGGATGGAAGTGACTTCCAGGCCGAGCAGCCCAAGGTGGAAGAGACACCAGGCTGGGGGCACAGCTCCCTCCTACCCATGGCTGGGCTTTTTGACCTGGATGGGAACTGGGCTGATGTCACCAAGTCCCCGAATTCCTCCTCCTTCAGGCAAAACGCCGTCACCAACCCCTACGTGCCGGAGTTTGGAGATATCTACCAGGAAGGTGCAGGAGAGGAGTCGGCACAAGCATGCCCGGCTCCACGGATGAGCTCACCTGCAGCTCCATGGTGGTGTCCCCACAGCCACTGACTCACCAGACCTGCTCACCTTCATAATTTATCTCTCTGCAAGGGCCTGCACCCAGGTGGTTCTTTCTTCTGTATTCCTAGAGGTCAAACTATTTCTCTTGTGTGCACAAAACCCAGCGTCATTCAAATATGAAAGGTGAAAAACCACTCTCAAGAAGCATGTGCTAAGAGCAAAAGGGAGTGCTGCTCGTGATGGGCAGCCCATGTCCCTCCCTGATGTCCCTCCCTGGCTTGGTCAAGGTGTGGAACCTGAGCTCCCCCAGTCACGACAGGACAAGGGGTGGCAATGACCCACTCTGCCCCACAGAACTAAGGACCGCCAAAAGCTGCCACACTCAGCACAAGTCCCCACCTTGGGCAGAAGTTCTCCTCCTGAGGGTACCCAGGGTTCCAGAGAAGCCAGAGGGTTCCAGATTCAGCTAAGAGGAGCCAAGATGAGACATCAAAATGATGTCATCTGTTGTACCACACAGGCACCTATGGAGTTCACCAAGAAGGCTGCTCCAGCATCTGGAGCAAGAAGGCCAGCAGAGCCCAGCACTCCTGCTACAGCCCCGGCACCTCCCTCACCCCTGTCTGAGCAGCCTAAGGGGTAAAGTTCTTCAGCACCCACCAACAAACAGAACCACAACAGCTTTACAGTGATGTACCCACAAATAAATACAAAGTCAGGATGAGTGTCTGACCATCATCTCGCTGTGTGGACAGTAAATGTTGGACCTCCACCCAGACCAGTGGTTTTGCACATGGGGTTTCTACCAACCGAGGCTGTCTGATGAGCCCCCTGTGTTGCAGAACATCACAACACTAGACACAAACCTACAAATGCCAAACTGACAGAAGAAGGGGAACAGATGAGCACACGTGCAGCAGCCGGTGCCAACGGGTGGTTCAGCACCCAACGCCAGGGACAGGCCAGGCTGCTGGAAGGACTGCCGTGCCCAGCAACGAAAATGGACTCAAAAGGACAGAAACAAATGCAAGCCATCAGAGAAACTCCTAAACTGACAAATATGCTACAGAAAACAGCGGGTTTGTCCTCTCTGTAAAACATCAGTCAGCAGTACCCAACCTCTGGGCAGGGCACAGACGACCGCCCGTCGTAACGCATTAAGGAGAAGGTCCAAGCGTAGCAGCCAGTCACTACCGACCACCCAGCAGCTCCCCATGCCCCTGCAGCTCATGTGCTCCTTGGATGAAGGCCATCAGCTACGCCTAGGCGACAAAAAGAGCAGAGTCCTGAGCACCTACACCTTCAGCTCTTCTCTCCATCACTCACTAGGGTGGTGAAGACATGAACCTTAACCCTTCACGAGACGGATCGCTAGCATCAACTTGGAAATTCGTGAGGAAAGACCAAAGGTCCTGAGCCTCACTGTGTGTGGTGCAGAAAAGAATCCTTTATTTTTTTGGTAACAGCAGGTGAAGTCCAACAGAAATCATTCTGCATCTCAGCAGTGCTCTGCGGTGGCCAATGCCCGTGGTCAACGGAATAAAATGAAGCAGGTGAGAAATACAAAAATCTATGTAGCATGAAATATCTCTAAGAGACTTGTTTAGCGGAATTAACTAGTAGTTTAATAGAAAAAAAGCTTGATGTATGAGAGTGCTCCAATTTCCTCATAGAAATTAACATTTCAATCCTGTTTTTATCTAGAAGTCATTAAACTGTGCAACATGAATTATTGGAACTGTAGCAGAGAATTAACTCTATTCATCAAGTAAGTCCAAACAGTTTAGAGTGCATCTGTAATGAAAAAATAGCTCTGCATTTCTATCTCTTCTCATTAAAGTAAACCAGTTTTCCCTCTCTCAGTATATAAAACTGTCTTCTCCTCATGTAATTTATATTACCATAAGCCAGCTCACATTCTAAACTATTACACGCCTCCAATTAATTTTTGCAGCTTTTGCCTGAAAATTTAATGAGATAGTAGTGTATGAACCTGCTGACTCCAGATTACATGTGTGCTTCCAATATTAATGTTGGCATAATAAAATAATCTGATACATACTTGATGAGAGCTTTTCACTACTGTGAGAGTAGTTAAGGCGATGTGTAAACCAATTCCACTGATCTCCCTCCTCCCCCCCTGTCAGGTTCAGCATAAAAACCACCCCAAAAACCAGCAAAACTGATCAGTTGGAAATCGAGGAGTCCCACGTTAAGTGCTCATGAGACAGGTAATATCATCAGTGCCTCCTTGGGTGTTTTAAACCAGCTGGTTATTATTACTCACCTATTAACATTTATTTTAAGGCTCTGGCTGTTTCTAAATGCTTTTGGGTTTCAACACTGAAGGAGGAGAGTGAGAGAGTGGGATTCACTTCTCCCGATAAGGAAGGGCTGTTTTAAGCACGCCCCAATGTGGCTCCGTACTTCTGAGGAGCAGATGAGCCAGTCAGAGCATCCTCCACATTGCACAGGAGCAGCCCTTGCACATCCAAACCACCTTGTAGTAAATCCCACCCCAATCCCACATCCAATACTCGCAGCAATGGAGAAACGAAGCGTTTCCGCACCTCGCTTTCTCTTCGTGGCCCGTTTTACGGGGATAACTCTTCTCTAATTTTGAGAACTGTTCTCCAGCACATCCAACAAATAACCTTCTCTTCAGAAGGACACATTCCTTGAGACTAAAATTAAAGGGAAAAAAAATCACAGTATTGCCTTCCGTTGCGACTCCAGTTTCACCACCGCATATTGTGCGTAATGCGACTTGAATTTCTATGCGCCTCAGAGAAAAAATTAGCCAACACAACGTGCTCCCAGGGATCAAATGATTTTATATGAAGAATTAAAAATACACTTTTGGCATTATTTGGTACAGCCCTAAATTTATAGTTACAGGAATCTACGAGCTGCCTGTGGGCGACGCAGCGAGAAATTCACGCTCGGGGAGGTTACGGCCTGGGCACAGCCGCAGCACGTCACCGGCAACGCCAAAGCCACCAAGCGCTTATCAGAGGAGGCATCGCTCTTTGTGATGCTGAAGAGCATGGAGCCCCCAAAACATGGGTGTCTCTGGGATGGGATGAACAAGATGGCCTGAAAAAACCTGCGAGAAGGGACGGACAGAGGTGGATGGCGGGAGAAATAATATACAGCAAGTGCGGAGGCCAATGACTGCACACTTTAACGGCTCCCAGTGGCTTCAAATCAATTTACATTTAAAATAAATGAATTAAATCTGATAATCTCTGATACCACTCAACCTACTTGCTCCAGGGCACTGAAAATTCAAATATTCTCAAGTTCTGAAAATAGGCTTTCACTCGTACGACATACAAATGAAGACAAAGAGCACCAAACCCAAACGCAACCTCTTTTACTCCATCAAATGGCAAAATCACTGCCATGGTGTTCAAAGCATTTTGCTGTGATGACTTTTGTCCCTTGCAGCAACCTCCAGCTTTTCTAAGATAGATAGAAAAATAAAAAGAAAAGCTAACATTTGGGTTTTCATTCCAAAACACTCCTTCTATCTGGATGGCTCCAAGTCCCGGGTACCGGAGAGCCCCTCGACCTGCACCCCACCGCCTCAGTGGATGCTTCCACATCAGAAATTAGATTATTCAACCAATCTTGGCTAAAAATCACCTTTCTGCTCCAAACAAGCAGTTACTTTCAACCAAGACCTGATTTTAAGTCACACAGCTGCGGCGCTGGGAGCCGGCCATCGGCACGAGGGAGCCTGTACGGCACACGTGGCCACGCACACATATATTCATTCACATCCCTAAAAATCTCACCAGACTGCAAGAGCCACATCACCTCTTGTATTTGTGTTATAATTCTTGCATGTCCTTACACCTCCCAACCCCTTCCTGCACCTCTGCACGTCAAGAGGAACATGTAATTAAATTAAGAGATGCGCACGCTCCTCCTCGGCTGTCTCTTCGCCTTGAATGCCACGCCAGACAGCAAATCACAATCTGCATTTAAATAGAATATTTTTAATGTATGAAAGTGGGCGGCCTGAGGGTAAAGAGGTATTGCATTCACTCACCATATGCACCAAATTGCATTTAAATTGGGATACCACGTTTTAAAAATTTATTGAGTATTTTTTTGCCGTCCTCGTACCTCTGTCTCATTACAAGGAAATCTCCGGCTCCACCGAGATTTTTTTTGTATCAGAGCGTGCTAATAAAAATAATGTGATATTACATCATGTTATCAATTTAATCTCGAGGAAAGGATGATATTCAATCACATCTCATAAGTCACCATCTCTGGTAATCCCGGCCATTATTCAGTGCGAAATTCAAGCGGTCGGAATTCATTAACACGGGGTTGCCACAAATCTGCGTTTTTCAGACTTTGTCAGAAAATGCAGCAGCCCAAACTCAGTGACCTGGATCTAACAGCCTTTCAGCCCAAATGGCCTCGCTCCCCATCCCTGGCTCCCTTCCTGCGTCGGGACAAAGCCGCGCTGCCGCCGACCAGGTCACGGCCACAAAGCCCGAGCCGGCGCAAACGCTCCCCGCCGAGCCCCCGGTGGAGCGTCCCTGCGCTGGGTGGGCACTGCGGGGGGCACACGATGCTCCCGAGGTCGGAGCGGGGGGGGGGTCTGGAGGTGACACCCAGGGAAACGAGCCCGCGCTCCCCGCGACGCAAGGAGGTCTCCTGCCAGCAGCCCCAAGGAGCAGGAACACGCTAGCACGGAGTGACATATGTTAGGGACGAAGTGTCACATCGCATCGGACGGGCCGCGGGGTGACGGGGACCAACTGGTTTTGATGCTGCGTTATCAGGTCAGCACGTTCAGGGGAAGGGAAGGAGGTTTTTTTAAATGGTGGATTTTGAAGTAAGTGCAACTGGAGGTTGTTAAAGCCGTGGGGAGGATCATGGACTTGGTGGAGACCCAACCCTGAGCCGCAGAAGCCAACGGTGAAGCCTTGCCGAGGTCACTGGGGGCAGAATCCAGCTATAACTTAGCAAAGCTTAACGATGCACCATAAGTCACTCTGGCAGAGATTTCCAAATCCTGTCCACCTCCCTGAGCCCCTTTCCTGGCACAAAGATGCTCTTGAGCCTTTACTGCCTGCACAGCCCTTCAACTGGCCACCCAGCAGCTCTTCTGCCTAGCCAAGAGCATCCTCCCACCCAAACGCTCCCAAGCCCAGGACCACGAGATGTCCCAAGCAGGAACACACTCTCTTCTGAATATTTTCCACTGACATAAAAGCAGGATGAAAATACAATCTTATTCCTAATTGTTAATAATACTTTCTAATTGCATATTTTGCTGGCTGATGACCATGTGGGCAATCTAAGAGTAGTTAATCCCACGATGCTGGGCCTTACAGCTGTACAAAGCGTACGGTCACGGCACAGCAACGGCACGGCGGCTAACTCCAGGGGTCCCAGTCCTGGGTGCCAGGGAAGATCCCACCCACACTACCCAATCCTCAACACATGTAAAACTGCAGCAACACAAATTCCATAGCTTCACTGGGGTGACCACGCTCATCACACAGAAATTGGGACCCAAACAAACTACAGACGCACTGGCAGACTCTACTCTACTCTACTCTACTCCTGGAGCATTCAAATCCCATCTCAGTCAGGTAATTTTACACCAGTTTCCCAATCAATGAGACACTTGGTGTGACCACATATACCGTGGAGCTTCTATGGAGCAGCTTAAGCCTGCAGACCAGTAAAACCCCAGCAACACTCACCGCTGACGGGCTCCTAGCTTTCCATCAGAGAAACAATCTAGTGCATTTACAACCAGGCAGAAATGAATCCTGAGAAAAACTCCAGCCTGGCAAAGAGAACACCAGTGCCTGAGATGGCAGAGGAGGCTGCTGCAGCTCCAGAACGAAGTGGTAACGTGCTGTTGGTAGCGAGCGGAACATTGTTTTAACGTGTTGTGATATTTATAAAGATACGAAGTTGAAATAATCAGATGACAGAGAGTTCCTTTTCATCTACTGAATGTTTATTATTCTTCGCACATTAGCACTTTTTCCCCCCCAAATGTTATATCTTCTGCCATTTATAATTAATTTTAACAGCTTCTGCAACTTATCCCACAGGTTGTTGCTGTTTCTTTTAAACAGCGTGCTGCTGAGAAATTGATTTGTTTGCTCCGTATGCCTACAGAAATCACATTATGAAATATGCATAAATGTCACTGCTTGGGCTGCTTCTGAGGATTAGTGGAGAAGAAAAGCTTGCTGGGGAAAAGGAAGAGACAAACAACAACAAAGCCCAACCTAACGCTTCACCTCGGCCGCGGCCTGGCCCAAACGCAGCTCCCGCTCTGCTCCGGCACCGGGGTGGGATGAGCCGGCAGGAGATGCCAGTGCTGCAGGAACCACCTCCTCTCCCAGTAAACAAGTCCCTGCCAACGCAGAGGGGAGCTAATGAAACTAATCAATGCACAGCAAAGTGATGGTGTGCCCTGAAAGCCCTCTCATGCCTGGAGAAGCCCTGAAGTGAGCTGTGGCAGGGGATGCACATACTGCATCACCCCCTACAGAAGGTCTCCCCTCCTCACACCCCCACACTGGGCAGCTCCACACCCCAGGGAGGACAATTCCCCAGGCAAAGCTGGAGGTGGCCATGGCCACCTTGCTGAAACGGATGGAGGTGTGCTGCAAGCCCCTGCCGGGGTGGTACAGGGGAGCAGGGTGAGAACCACTCTCCTCTGGTCTCAAACCTGGACCAGACCCCTGTGGTTCCACAAGGCTCCAGGAGAACCACCAGCCACAGGTACCTCTCATCAGCATCAACCTGTGCCTGAGACTGCTCCCTCCTCCACTGATACAGGAACCAGTTACACTCCATTTACTGCTTTGGGATGTACACATCATATACAGGGTTCACCAAGAGCCCTCACTGCACAGCCACATGGGACCAGTTGTTTCATGGGAGCCAATTCTGTCACCATGCCCTTCCCCTGCAAAGCCAGTGAACAAGTCCCACAGGTCCTTCCCTTCCAGCCAAAGAAACCTCAGCCTAAAATCCCCACCAGCCACAGGGTCAGCCCAGAGCTTGGGGATGCCATCCAAGACGGCCAGGCTTGCAGGGAAGTTTTACTACTAGAGACAGAAACAGAAGGTATCACAACTGTGCAGCCCAGCACACACCATGATCCCAGACCAAGACCACACATCACTGTACACAGCCTCAGAAACACCACAGTTTTCCCACAACAGGGGGATCCTGCTCGCTGGGAGCAGAGCAGGACCCCCCGCCCGACCCGAGGCAGCAGCACCCCTACATATGCTGCATGGAAGTGATGGCAGCCCGAGATGGAAGGCATCTTTCCCATGCTATCTCCTACTGCAAAACATATTGAATGACAAGTTCTGAAATGCAAACCAGATATTTTTCTCTGAGACTTCGTTAGACACATCACTCTCCTATATTATTACAGAGAGCTGTCAAAACAGCCTGGTGGGAAAGCTCTTCCACAGACACGCAGAAGTATAAATTGTCATAGTAGAAAGTAAATTCCATTAACAGCTACACAGTCATTATTTTGCATAATAAAAGTAAAGGCTCTTTGCTTGTGATCTATGTATTTATGGCCATGGAACCAACAAGCAGTTTCTCTTTTCGGATGCCTTTGTTAAAATTACAAGATAATTGGCTGCTGTTGCAGATATTAATGTCTGATAACAAAGTGCCTAAGGCAGGGAAGCTGAAGTGGTGGTGCAGCGGCGCTACCGACAAAGCTCTAACTCCTGTTCTCCAAGGATTAACCAAACCAGCCCAAAGAAAATAATATTATTTTTTTTTTAATTTGTATCATCACAGACTGTATTGGAGTGAAGCACAGAAGAAATTCCAGGCAACGCTTCCACAAAATACGTTTCTGTTTCTTCTGGCTATCAGAAAATAAATGAAGAACCAAGATCACTAATGTGCTTTTGAGTGTAAGGTCCTGAGCCGTGTCTAAGGATCGGTGACAAGTCCTAAGACAGCCTGGGTGCCTTCTCTGCTCCAGACACAAATGTATTCCCACCCAGGAGGGCTTAGGGAGACAAAAAGTGATTTAGAAATCACGTGAGCTCCTCGACAATCAGCGCCCGCGCGTCGGAGGACGGAGTCCGTCCGCTTCGCTTGGAAGCGCGAGTGCTGACAGACACAAATCCTCTGCTCTCCCCGAGTTTACACACAGTTGTGTTTGTGAGTAAAACTGCAGCCTGAAGTCTCAGCCATGATGAGCAATTGGGAAGCTCTCTGTTCATAAATATCATGCCAATTGAAGCAAGCTGGCTTGGGGATATTGTATATTATTTATTACAATTCAGTCTGTCGTGGAATTAAAGCGCATGAAGCCAATTTCAATACGAGTGTTGGGGGAAGGAGGGATTACATTCCAATTAATAAAGTTGCCTTTAAAGCAAAACAGTGTCATCTGGTACACGTTTTTTTGCTGGCCCACTGATGGAAAAAATGAAATAAATCTGCAATTTCCCACCCTGTATCTTCCCTGTCCCTCTGCCCACCTAGGGAAGGGGGTTGCCTGCCCCTTCCTGGGAGACCTGATGGCAATCCTTGCAAGGATGGCGAGTCCCCAGGATCACAGCATCACCAGGTTGGAGAAGACCATTAAGATCATTGAGTCCAAGAATCCCTGTCCTCTCCTAAACCATCTCCCTGAGCACCTCATCTCCCTGTCTGTTAAATACACCCAGGGGTGGGGACTGCACCCCCTCCCTGGGCAGCCTGTTCCATGTCCTGACAGCTCTCTGGGGGAAGAATGCAAATAAGAAAACAAAGATTTGCCTCTGCTGTTACAAAGGATTCCTCACTATGATCACCCACTTTTAGGTTTTTTTTAAATTATTCCTTTGTGATGGACATGATACCATTAAATTAATTTCAACTTGCATTTCCTATTAGTCTAATTTACTGAGCTATCACTACAGCAGTAACAAAATCACTTTACGGTGAGCTATATCACTTCAGAGTTAATTACATGTATTTTGGGTTTGATAAATGAAAATAGGGGACATGATTAATTGAAGGACAATCAATAGGATCCAGCTATTAGACAGCTTGATGAGGTATCCGAAGCACGTGTATAATCCATAGTAATCAGCTAATTGAAGACTGCAGACAAAAAAAAAAAAAGATTTTAGGAAATCCCAGCTTCAAATTGAAAAATATCCCAATAAAACAGCTGGAAGACAAATGCTCACCAGTCCCATGAAGGTTTAAGGCCTGTTTCTATTTCAGTTCGTTCAGAGTGGAAAAAAAATTCGCCTCACCAGCTTAAACCCCTCATGGTGTGATAAAACACGGGGAGGAAAACGCATCTGGAAAGTGAATCCTGAAGCAAGTTTCTTATTTACACCCTCCCAAACTCCTTGAATTGCATTTCTCTGATGCCTTCTGATTCCTGGAGCTGCCAGAGACTGTTAAACAGCTTCATTACCAACACTCCATTTGTCTTGCTTTAGTCACAAACCAGCCCAAATTAAACACTCAAAGGGTTGAGCAAAGGAACCTTCTCCATCTCTTCTGACACGAAACCAAGTGTTGAGAAAAGCCGTATCCCGGGCCTGGTTCAGCTCCTGTCTCCAATAAGAGCCCAAGAAGGGAGGAAACAATCAATAGGTGCAAAGCTGGGGTGTTGCCCATGTCCCTCTAAACAGGGGAGCAGGGTGTGGGGGGGCATAAGCCCACGGTCTGTAAGTACTATTAGCAGAAACGCTGACAACTGTTAATCTGCTCCAGCCCTGACGAATGGCTGCAGTTGTCCATTAATACCAGGCATTTTAAGTGACTGCTGGGATTGATTAGTCAGTTAAGGATTCAATCCTGATATCCAATAAAACTGCACTTTCTCTCAAATGCAATATGAAATGAGGTGATGCCTTCAGCAGCGCTCGCACACCCCGGCGGGTGCAGCGGGACGAGGAGAAGCCGGGTGCCATTCCCGCCTGGCACGGGCAGTGTATCCCCCTTTGTCCTCCCCAGCCCTCCTGCACTTGTGTGAGGAGATAACCAGTGTCCAGGTGGACTGGTTGGGAAAACACACTGGGCAGGGCTGGGAGCAGCGTGTGGGGCTGGGCAGTGACACTGGGACCAGTCTGCCCAGCTGGGTGCTGCCGAGGGGCACCCGGTCCAGTGTGTACAGAAGGGACCAGCTAAACACAGAGGGCAAAGTGTCACCTTGCTGCAACACATTATTTTTCCTTAAACATAATGCAAGGGTACAGTATTTCACACAGCATCACAGCAGCACTCTGCAGGCTGCAGATCCCAGCTCCCACTGCAAGCCTTTCTGTCTGGGGGTGCTCTACATGGATACTTCAAAGACCTGAAGCGAGGACTTTGCACCCCAATATTCCCAATTTTCAGCCTGGAGGCTATAGGGGCCGCTGGAGAAGGAAACCAAGGAGGCAGCACTGGGGCAGGAGACAAAAGAATCACTGGCAATGAGAAATACCTTGTAAAAGCTGTATTCAAGTTACCCTTAGACAAAGAAGTCATTTTCTGAACAGGCAAGTCAGGGAAGTAATTTTCAGGCACTCGCTGCCAAGGGTCAGGAACCAAAAGCATCAGTCTGGGGCACCAGGTGACTCTAAAAATGACAGCTAAAAAAATAGTCCTGGAAGCACTTTTAGGATGTGAGAAGACACCACCTGATCCAGAGGTCCCAGCTCAGTCTTTGCACGTGGTTATGGACTGGGTTACTGGAAAGGTTCTCTAAGCAATCCCTCCTCCAGCACCCCTGTACAACCAGAAACCCCGAGATGGGACCAGCAGTCTGGAGTGACTGGGGAGTGTGGAAGCAGAGCCTGGGATAGGATGTACCCAGATGCTGCTCACAATTAACGTATTTTAAGTGCTGTCCAAAGCAGACTGAAGAGATGCTGAGCTGACCAAGGCATGGTCCTGTTCCAGCAAGATTCAGCTAAAGTCTTCTGAAGTCCAGGGAGGTGATTGACTCTAGCCTGGACTGTCCTAGGAATCACAGCTGATTCCTAGGACAGCCCAGGCCAGAGTCCAGACTCCTTTGTTATTCACCTGACCAGCAGCCTGGACACAGCACTTCAACAGCAGCACCCCAGGACCTGAACTTATTTTGTAGTGATCTGCAAGGTCAGATGTTGTGGCTGGCATCTTCCTCCAGTATCAGTTTTATTCCCATGCCAGGACCAAAGGCCACACAGTGTTTCAGCCCCTCCTGGTCTGAACTGAACTCTGCCCAACACTACAGAGCCAGCCACCTCGACACAGAGGAGAGGGGTTGGGACAGCAGAGCCTGCGACGGCTGACCAAGGACAAGAACGGACCACAACAGACAATCGAGGGTGCCCACACCCACCCCACTCTGGAGCTTCCCACCTCCAGCTTCCAGCCTCTTCCCCTGCAAATGGGAAGTGAGCCCTTGCCAGGTCCCAACCCTGCATGACTATGCAAGGACACAGAGGTGTCCACAACCTGAACACCCCACCAGCGCAGTGCCGACCACAGCACCCAGAGACAACGCAACGCCCTCCTCGTGGTGGAGTCACCATCCCTGGGGGGACTGGAAAGGCCAAGAGATGAGGTGCTGAAGGACATGGGCTAAAGGTGGCCTGGGCAGGGTCAGGCTGGGGTTGGACTCGATGATCTTAAAGGTCTCTTCCAACCCAAGGGGTTCTGTGATTCCCATGCTTGCCAACAGCCACACTCACAAGACGACGCTGAAGGTCCTATCAACACAGCTATAAACCTCTCCCCTTACATTCAGGGAATTAGAAAAGTCTCTTCCTAGAAGGGATTGTTTTCAGAAACTGGGTGCTCAGGGGTCTCAGAACAGGCAGGAATGTTTATGGAAAATCTGAGATTAGAACATTTCCAACTGGCTGGTTTCGAGTTGCACACACAGAGCTATAAACAGCAAGGGAAACGCAGGGATGGGATGAAAGCAAAGAACAACTTGGTCAGAATGGGACACAAACAGTTTTCTATTTGACTAAAAAACCTGATTTCCCCCTCAAAGCCATCCCACCTGGCTGTTAGATCACTAGAGCCAGTAGTTATCTCCAGGGTCTGTGACTAACAGCCCGTGTGCCCAGCCCTCGCTGGGGCTCTCTGGGCAGAGTGTTCTGAGCCAGGAGCGCACAGCGGGATGCTCCTGCCCAGACTGCCAGGGGAAACAACATCAGAGCTTGCCAGAAGAATTATGCTGGTGCAGGTAAGGGTCATGTCCTGCCACCAGCAGAAAGGAAGGTCTGAAGCATCAGAAAGTCAGTGGGAAGGCAGGCAGCACTTCTGCTGAGCAACGCTCCACTGCCTGCCCAGGCACTCCCAGGTACTAGTTCTTAGTACTTCAATACACAGTCACCTTGGACACTGTGGTGGAGATGCACCAACTCACTGCTCTGCTCCCACAGCAGAGTTGGCACAAGGGTTTGGTGAGTGTTTCCTGACCTGTCTCCCTCCAAGGTCAGCCAGGTTTGTCCCACATAGTGTCCCCTCTAGCCCTTCAGTGTCAAACCTGGCGCTGGAGTGGATGAGGTGCGCTCACCAACATTGGTGAGCTGTGACCACGGTGACCTCCAACTGAGCAGGAACAACTGACCACAACAGCCTGGTCCAGACGAGACCACTGCCTACAGCAAAGAGCTCAGCATTGCTACAGCATCCTTAAAGCTCTGAAGATGTTCACACACTGACTGGAGAAACAAGCACAACTTCAGCTAGTTCTCCATTCCACGCAGAAAAACTCTAGACACGGAGATCTCCCTCTCTGCCACATCTCACAAGGCTTGACAGGAGGCAACAACACAAGGTAAGCCTACCTGGGGGGAAAGGTGAGGGAAGAGGGGTGCATCAGGTCACCAAGTTCACTCCCCCCATCCTGCATGGCTCTGCTCTACCATACATTTCCACTGCTGTCTGGGTGTTAGTTTAAACTATCTACAGACAACTGGTTTCCCAATCAATTCTACTGGTCTGCTGGTTCCAGAAGACATTCACAGCTCGTTGCCACACCTCCACCAGCTCCACACAGCTTGCATGGGAAAGGTGCCTATGGTCCAGAGTTGTGTCTCTGAGGAACAGTCTCCACCTCTGTTGGAAGATGGGGCAGTTTGGCCCCTGAGCCTGGAGGAACTGCAGAGCACTGCAATGATGGGTTGGAAGGGACCTTCAAACACCATCTAGTCCAACCCCTGCACTGAGCAGGGACATCCTTACTAGAGGAGGTTGCTCAGAGGCCCATTCACCCTGACCTTGAATATCTGAATATCCAGTGCCAGTGATCTACCACCTCACACTGAACCTGTTCCTAACACCCAACCTAAATCTCCCCTTTTCCAGGGAGAGATTAAAAACCATCACCCCTTGTCCTATCACTCCATGCCCTTGGGAACAGTTCTTCCCAGCCTTCTTATTACATCAGCTCTGTCCTTGTTTTAGATGCCTTCACCTTCAGCCAGTTCGTACTCCAGAGGTTGCCTGCAAAATTCCCACATGGCACTCACTGGACTTACTGCTCAACTACATCGTTAAAGCACATAACCAGATGTGTAAAATACTCCACACTAACAAAAATAGCTCTTCCTGCACACACCCAGCTCGTTCACACTGAGCTTGGCAACTGCAGGCTGTTCTCCTGATGGGACAGAGACCACGATGGCAGACAGTGGGTCAGTGAGGGCATAAAACCAGCAATTAGGGCTGATGGGTCAAATATATATTGCAACACCTAAAGCTGCATTGGCTGACTTGGGTGAGATGATGCTTCACCCAACACCATTAAGGCTTTGGCCACTGTACAGTGTGGAACTACAACCTCTCTGGCCAGTGATGGAACAAGAGGAAATGTTCCAATGTTCCAAACTGGAACATAGAAAGTTCCATCTTAATATAAGGAGGAACTTTGTCACTGTGAGGGTGACAGATCACTGGGACAGGCTGCCCAGAGAGGTTGTGGAGTCTCCTTCTCTGAAGACATTCAAGACCAATCTGGANTTGTCTTAAACACCTCCAGGGATGGGGACTCAACCACCTCCCTGGGCAGCCTGTTCCAAGGATGGTCTTTCAAGGTCTCTTCCAGCTCCTAATATTCTGTGAGTCTCTTGAAACATCCTTAGCTCTGCTAATTAATGAGTTTTTCTCTACTTTCTTCTCGTTTTCAACTCTCCACAGCAGAGCACATTCAGGTGGAAACAGACTTCCACCACTACACCCTGCCGAGACGTCCTGTGGGTGTGTTTCCCTTTGGAAGAGGCTGGGCAGATCACCAGGTTCAGAAAATGAAGTTTTTGGGGTGAAGTTTCGGGGTTTCAGGGCAGACCCTGCCCTGGCAGCTCGGTGGGAAGGGTTCAGCGAGCAAAGGTTGGTGTCAGTGTGACAGGGCTCCTCGGAAGACCCTGCTGACACAGCCTCCTCTTCATCTCTGTCTCATAGCAAGTTAGTAGTCAATGTGTTATTTTAACAGCGTGACAACAACTATCCAGAATGTCAAACAGTTACCTTTTATCTGGAATTTTATTCCTGCCATATATTTCAATGGAAATATACAGCTTAATGCCACAACATATTTCATACTGAAGCAGGTCATAAAAAAAACCCCAACCTACAGACTCTGCATTTCCCCTAAACATAAAGGAGGGATGCACTGAAAGTCACCAGTTTACTACTCTCCATCTTCCAAAGCCTCCACACACATCCACTGTGCCTCAACTGTAAATACTGCTGGGAATATTTCCAGTGGTTTGCTCTGCAGAAATAAACTATAAAAATATAATACACCCTGGATCCAGATTGTTCTACCCAGCCCAAGTTTCCATACCAGCCTCACATAAGGATGGAGATCAAACCCTCTCACCACACTTTGACCCCCCCAGGAGGGAACCTGGGGTCCCCCAAGCTGAAGGAAGGTGCTTTCAAATCCCAGAGAAGGTTCAGGACAGTTCACAGGATCAAAGGAACCCCCCCTCTTGCAGCCTGTGAGGCTGCTCCAGCATCAGGCCGATGCCGGAGGGCTTCGGAAGCAGTCGGATCACTCCCTGGGGTCCCTAAAAAGTGACACCCCCACACACACTTGTCAATGCTTTTAGCTGCCTGCAAACAGTGTGTTCACAGGGATCTTCAGTTGGATACATTTTCCTTTCTAAGGAAACTGCAGAGCAGGGAAGAAATATTCCCTGTCCTTTTCAATACACACTAATTACCCAAATTATAGCTTTGTCAATATTACTCCATTCACTCAGCCCCTCTCTGCTGTCAGCAAGAGAGAGATGAAAGACCAAAACTCTTCCAGACCTTTGGGTTTACCCAAGAAAGTCTTCCTCTTTGAGGGAGGGCTGACAGTCAGAGCTGCCAGAGTCTCCACATCTACATGGAGCAGGACTGCTCCAGGATGGGGGTCTTCATGTGCAAGAGCCTCACTGAAGCTGCTTTGCCTTGGACATCTCCTAAATTAAAAACTATACACAAACATGGGAATATGAAGAAGAAAGAGAAGTTTTAGAAGGTCCTGAGAACATGATCTACCTTAGATGAGAAACACTTTTTCCTGCTAGAGGATGGATCTACCTGAGGACCACCAGGTTTCTGAGTTATGATCTCCAGCACACATGCTGCCCTGTCCTTGCTGTGCATGCCTGTCTTCTCTGTAAGGCTGAGGGTACCTCCCTCTACCAAATAAACAGCCAAACTCTGTCTTCTGATGTATCCCACACCTTTACATCCACACTAGTCTGGACCTGCCCTCAACCAGTATCTGCCTGGCTGTGGTGATTAATTGCAATTAACTCCCAGTGCCATAACTCTTTCCTGATCAGAGCAGTTATGGATGAGATTAAGAAATGAAAAAGGAAGGTACTGCCAGAGTTTTCAAGACCAAGACACTTCTCCAAGGCCAGTGCAGGAGCAGGATGCTCAGGACTCAGTTGAGGTGCCTCCAGGTCCTGCCCTTCCCTCCTCCAGAAGAGGCTTCCAGTAACATGACTACACTCTTGGCTGCTTCTTGGCTTTAAGAACCTGCACAACACCTGCCAGAGCTGTCCCCCATCTGCTTGGTCATCCTGAAACAGGGATGCAAGACAACAGGACATGTTCAAAGGTTTGAGAAGCCCAACTATACTCATCCCTGGGCAGGTACAACCTAACAGTTCTGATGTCCTCTGGGACAAGCATGAGTTGGGCACCTGTACTTGCTCAGCAAACAAAGTATAGCTGCATTCCTTGGTTTTGCTTTTTGGATGTTGATTCCTCTTCCATCGCTTCCCCTCTCAGCAAGGGACCCCAAGCCCCTAGACACACATCTGTCCTGAGCTGGGTGACACCACCTGATGACACATATCTGCTTAAAGCCAACTTTTGCTCTCAGGACTTGCCTGGGATTACTGCTCAATGTCCCTTCTCGAAAAGCAGCCTGTCCCCGAGGGCAGACACTGACAGACTTCTGGCTCAGCTGCCTGAAGCTCCAGCCACGAGGTTTCCCTGGTGGAGGCAGAGACGAGCACGTAGCTGCTCCAGAGAGCTTCAGCATAGCAGCAGAAGAAAGACCAACAGCCCTGCCAGGAGCCAAAGCTTCTTATCTGCTGGGGCCATGCTGGGCTGCTTCAGACAACTGCCCTTGATGCACATGCCACAAAAGCCACAGTCTGGAGCCCCAAATCCAAAAGCTTTCCCTCTCCCCTAGGAGAAGTTTCACACTTTCAGACCAGCACCTTCATCACAGTGGCTTTGGGTCACCCCAAAAGGACCACCCAAGAGAATACAAGCTGATGGTCAACAGCTCCCACCCTCTGCAATGCTGCAGAGGACGAGTGACCTGCCTGGGGCACAGCTGACCTGCCTGGTACCCCACAAGCCCAGGGCATCCTCAGAAGTCCTCCACCACCACCTCAACTACCTCCTGGGTGTGCACCCATCATGCCAGCAGGACCTGGCCACCTCCTCAGCTCTGCTAATGAAAGCAGCACGTCAGCCCGAGGCAAAACACAGATACCTGGAAGCGGGGAGATCCAACCATCCCCGACGGCTACTTCAGAAGAACCTGAAGATTTGTTGAGCAGTGATTTATTCAAGAGATTCAGCAGTTCTCCAAGTTTGTGGGGCTTTGGAGACGATAAAAATGTAACAAGTGAGTCTCTTGCATGAATAAAAAATTACATTTTACATAAATTAAATATTTAATTTGATTAAACATGTTTATGTCTTTGCAGTGACATTTAGAGTAGGAAGTATTCGGTTTCTGTTTTGAAAGGAAAAAAACCTCTTTCAAATGTAATTTGAAGCTGTCAAACCAATCTTCTTTACAGATCTTTTAAATGTCACATACCTTCGAAGGGGGATGGCAGATTCCTTTTAAATATGCAACTGCAAACAGTCCAAGCAAAATCAAGAATTTATTAAAATATGCTACTGACATTTATACTGATTAAGTACAGCCCTTTCCTCACTCCCTTCCAACAGACTCCCCCTACAAAAGCTGCCACAGCAGCTCCTATTAACGCCAGTTCCCCAACATGGACCAGGCTCTTCCCCTCCAGGGTGACCCACCAGCAGAAGAACCCGCCTCCCGTCTCCTACGGAGGAATCCACGGTGGCCTGACGAGAGGAACTGAACTGTTTGGTGATTTCTCAGCAGCAGGTCTGAAATTTATAGCCAGGACTATTAACTGTGCTCACGGTAACTCAAGCGCGGCGCTCTACACCCAAGGGCTGGAAGTGGAAGAGGCTGTTCATCACCATAAAGACACCCAACCACTACTCACTCCAGTCAACTCCACGGTAGCAACCTGAGTGCTCTGGTTGTCATCACAGCACCTACCCATAGACCATTCATTATTCTCCCCAATTAGAACCTGTTTCTGGAGGGGTTTGGGTTGGGTTTTATTCTTTTCCCTTTTAAGGGCCGGAGAAGAAGCCCCGTGGCTACTGGTGCGTGGCCAAGAGCAGCAGTGCCAGCAGCTCACACTCACTTCCCAAAGGTGTACTGGGTGGTTTAATGTCATTTTATTATTTGTTTTAGGAGAGAAAGAATTTAATTATTATTTCTGGCCCCTCCCCTTGCCCTGTCACCATGCTGGTCAGCTGCACAGGCACAGCCCTCATTAGCATTAATGGAAATCCACCCCCCCCATACATTCTCCCCCGTGGAGCATCGTGAAGAAAGGCCACCCTGAGCAAGGACACTCAAGCTGGAAAAGAAAATACACCTCCTGTTCCTTGCTGCCAACACAGGGAAAGCCTAATGAAGTGCAGAAGATGAAGCCATGATGCCTGTACCAACTCTTCCTTGTAGTCTACAATTACTCCACACAATGTATACAACGGTTCCTCCTCGATGGTGAGAATTTGCTACACGTTATTAAAGACTTCACCTTAGTGCTCTCAACCTTCTGGTGCGTAACACAGACACTGTGACACATCACTGTCACCACCCACCCCGGCTTACCACAGGCTTACACTCAGTGCTTAAAAATCAGGAGATGACTGAAGGGACTCTCGGTTCTGCAGAAAGGATGGCAGTGCCAGGACACAGGGACACAAGGCAGCCCGCTGGCAGCACTCGGTGCCGATCACACCGCTGAGGCTGACACCAAATAGACCATAACGGTGGCCCAGCAGCCAACTGCATCCTGGGCTGCATCCAGAGGAGCGTGGCCAGCAGGNTGAGAGAGTTGGGGCTGTTCAGCCTGGAGAAGAGGAGGCTCCGGGGAGACCTTCTAGCGCTCTGCCAGGACCTCAAGGGGGCCTACAAGAAAGATGGGGAGAGGCTGTTCAGTAGGGCCTGTTGTGACAGGACAAGGGGTGATGGTTTCAAAATAGAGGGAGGGAGATTTAGATTGGAGATTAGGAAAAAGTTCTTTCCTGTGAGAGTGGTGGAGCACTGGAACAGGTTGCCCAGGGAGGTGGTGGATGCCCCTGGATCCCTGGAGACGTTCAAGGCCAGGTTGGATGAGGCCCTGAGCAACGTGATCTAGTTGGGGGTGCCCCTGCTTCTTGCAGTGGGGTTGGACTGGATGACCTCTGGGAGTCCCTTCAAACTCTAATCATTCTATGATTCTATGATAACCAGCATTTTTGTGGTGGACTCATGTGTCGTACTCATGTGTGGTGGATCACCGTGCTGTAAGTGAATTTCATTAGCTAAGGATGGAGAGGAGTTCTGAGGCTTCAACACCCAACCTCCCACCCTTGCCCAGGACAAGCGATGCTCTCTCCAATGTCATCACATAAGTGCCCACCCACCATGGAAAATGCATGTTGGTGGGTTCAGCTTGTGAGGAGCAACCAGGCAACATCCCCCAGTCCCCTACCCTACCCTCCAGCACCCATCACAAAGGGCAATGGCCAAGATTTCTGCAGGGTTCCCATCCCTTTGGAATGATGGATGTCAATACATAATGCCTCCATGAGCAGCTATGTTGCATTCTATGGATCTACCAATACCTTCTGCCAGCACAACACTGATGATCAACGTCACAAATGCCATTTAAATAAAAGCAGCCAAAGTCAAGCACATCACTTTGAATGGGTTTCCTCAGTAAGTCACAGTTCCACCCTTCCAAGCTCCTATTGCTCCCTCAAACTACATGTTCTGTATGATTCACGCCAGCTGGGCCACCAGAGGAGGTCCTGACCAGACCTCCACCACACTGCTTGCACCCAGATGAAGTCAACACTGCATGTGAAAGGTCATTTCTTCACACAGCCTCTTGACCAGCACAGCAAGCGTCACCTTCCACGGTGAGGGCACTCAACACTGACTACACAAAACCACCTCAAGTCTGTCCAAGGTCCAAGCTGTTTTTCCAGCCTCCACAAGGACACTGAATCTTCCTGCTAGCAGAGGCAGTGCTACCCCCATCCCTTGTACCTGGAAAGCAGACCCTGACCAAGAGTCTTCTGCAGGGTGAAGAGAGCAAGGAATCTGCATTTTGCCTCTGCTCTTCCACTTACCCAGTTGCTTTCACCGTGGCAGCACACAAACACCCAAGTTGTGACTGGGACTGTCTCAGCTTTGGTTGTTTCCATCCCACTGACCTGTCAAGGCCAGTCCCACCCGTTGCTCTGCAGTGCTGGGGGGCACATGATTTAGGCTTTCTCAATGTTTAAATTTACCTCAGACAGTCCATGGTACTCTCCAAGCCTCTGGAAGGGGCTTCTTAGGGGTTTTGTCCACACAGTGAGTGGTCAGGACTTCAGGCAGGACTCCTTTCCCAGGTTGCCCTTCCCAAGAAAGAGTGAAGGAACCAACCACCAAGCATTTTATACACAGCATTTGCATGTGGGTCTCTGCCCTGAGGAGAACACCTTCAAACCCTGAAGCTTACTCTCATGGAACCAAGCCTTGGGAGACAGCAGTGGGCTGCTCTCTGGCCAGCATTTGGTTTTGCCCAGCCACCACCAAGGCCAGGACATCCCACCTGGAAAAGGGAGGAAATCTGCCCAATGGGCTTCCCAAAAACACAGTAAGTCTGAACCGTGTCCAAGCTGCTCCGCCATCCAGGCAGGTGGACACATCTCAGGAGACTTGCCCTCAGAAGGGTCATGCCAACCTTCCTCCCCTCTCCCATAGCAGCAGAAGACAAGTTAACCCCACTCGGTTGGCTTCTCGGTTGAGTTTCCCCACGAGTTTTCTCTGCAGGAGCTGGGCCTGCCCAAGCCTGTCCTCACCTCCAAGTGGCCCCTTCACTTGAGGTCTCCTGGCAGACCCACCTCCAGCTCCACCTGCCCCAGAGCCACCACACTAAACAGCAACAGCAGCTCCCACAGTTAGATGGCCAGCAGACACCACTCTCCCTCCCTCCCTCATAAGCCATGGAAGAAGTGTCACATATGATCCCAGAATGGTTCAGGCTGGAAGGGACCTTAAGGATCATCAAGCTCCAGCCCATGTCCACCTTCACCAGACCAGGCTGCTCAAGGCCCCGTCCAACCTGGCCTTGAACACCTCCAGGGAGGGGGCAGCCACCACTTCCCTGGGCACCCTGTGCCAGGGCCTCACCGCCCTCAGAAGGAAGAATTTCTTCCTCAGATTCAATCTCAATCTACCCCCTGACAATTTAAATCCATTCCCCCTCATCCTGTCACTCCAGGACCTTCTAAAAAGTCCCTCCCCAGCTTTCTTGTAGCCCCTTCAGGGACTGGAAGGGGCTCTAAGATCCCCCCAGAGCCTTTTTTTCTCCAGACTGAACAGCCCCAACTCTCCCAGCCTGTCTCCATAGGAGAGATGCTCCAGCCCTTGGATCACCTCCGTGGCCTCCTCCGAACCCGCACCAACAGCTCCACGTCCTTCCTACATTGGGGACTCCAGAACTGGACACAAGACTCCAGGTGGGGTCTCACAAGAGCGGAGCAGAGGAGGAAATGACAGAAGCCTAACACAAAGCCCACGTGGCTATGGCAGCACACCTGCCCTCACACAGCTCACGTGTGTGAACACTCCGGGATCGAATCCCCTCAGTGTTTTTGATGCTCTGCTCGGTCGGATCTTTGGAAGCCGTCGCTTCACGCACTCCACAACAGAAACTTTGTCCCCACAAAACCTGGTGTAGTTTCTTTTTTGTTCTTCCTCTCTTTATTCTATTTATCTGTGCAGCAATCCACTGTGGAAGGCCATAAATTGCTGTGCTACTTAAGTCACAGGGGGAATTCCTTTAAACATAAGTTAAAACTCATAAATAACTTCCTGCAGCCAACAATGCGTTCATTTTCCTCTCTGCTTTCAGACCAACCTTCCAGCTAACAAATCAAATCAAGTACCGAAGTGTAATTACTCCATTGTGATAATCATCTCCTTGCACTCTGAGAGCAACTTATTTCTCCTCAAATTAAAATTAGCAGAGAGGCTGGGGCCGGTGGGAGGGAGAGGAGGGAAGGGACCGAAGCAATGAGAATCACAGAATGTCAGGAGTTGGAAGGAACCTTGAAAGATCATCCAGTCCAACCCCCTTACAGAGCAGGATCACCTGGATTAGACCACACAGGAACGTGTCCAGATTGGTCTTGAATGTCTCCAGAGAAGGAGACTCCACAACCTCTCTGGGCAGCCTGGCCCAGGGCTCTGTCACCCTCACAGTGAAAAAGTTCCTCCTTATATTAAGATGGAACTTTCTATGTTCCAGCTTGGGCCCATCGCCCCTTGTCCTGTCACTGACCAACACTGAGAAGAGCCTGGCTCCATCCTCCTGACACTCACCCTTTACATATTTATAGACATTAATGAGGTCACCCCTCAGTCTCCTCTTCTCCACGTTCAAGAGCACCAGCTCCCTCAGCCTGTCATCAAAAGGAAGATGTTCCACTCCCTCCATCATCTTGGTGTCCCTGCACTGGGCTCTCTCAAGGAGTTCTATGTCCTTCTGGAACTGAGGGGCCCAGAACTGGACACAATATTCCAGCTGGGGTCTCACCAGGTTCATGAGCATCACCCACTGATTCACCACTGGGTATCAGGTGCCCATCCCACAAACACAAACTGGTTGGCTGCTATCTTCCAGTCCCCCAAAACCCACTTCCAGGACACAGAGCATCATTCCACGTGGGTCAACCTAAACACAGCAGGAAATTTCAGAATTTCACCTACAAACACAAAACCCTCCACCACTCATATATTTTATTTGATTTACTGTGATACTTTCCTTCCCTCTCTTGAAAGTAATTTTTCTCTAAAGCGTAACTGCTTAATTGGCAAGTGTACAAAATATAATTACACTGCATACAAGTTACAATATTGCTTATGGGAATAGCACTGCTGATGCATCCTGCTTTATTCTGTGTTTAATCTCTATTAAGAGATGTGTATGAAAATAGCTAGGTACTCCTGATTTCATAAACATGACGTGCCACTCAGTCATTTCCCTGCCTAACCAAAACCCAGAGAAATGCAACTGGAAGAGAAACTGTTTGGGCTACCTGAACACATCGTTGTTCACACAATTCTTACTCTTACTACAGTTGTTCTTATATAATTTCAATTCTTACACAGCTCTTACAACTCCTCCTAAGAAAGCACAAGGCAGACACTACAAAAAGTAATAAATCACTGACCTCTCCGGGCTTTGGTTTGTCACAGCCATTACTCCGCTGGAGCGATGTAAGGACACAGTATGTCTAACAGACTGTGTAACAACTACAGACTGGGTGGAGAGTGGCTCCAGGGCAGCCCTGAGGAGAAGGACTGGGGAGTGCTGGTGGGTGAGAGGCTCAACATGGCCGACAATGTGCTCTGGGGCCCAGCAGCCAACCGCATCCCGGGCTGCATCCAGAGGAGCGTGGCCAGCAGGGCGAGGGAGGGGATTCTCCCCCTCTACTCTGCCCTCGGGAGACC
>VXBZ01000807.1:0-71889 GCA_013399135.1 Heliornis fulica
TGTGCAGATCCAGGTAGCACTTGCCATCCCAAAAAGGATTTTCAAAGATCCCTTAATGAAACAATTTGCCACCAGTGGGATTCTTGGTGTTTTCTTGGAACCAAGAGTGTTGTAGGTCCATAAAGCATGACTTCTGCATTTCTGGATACTTAATTTTCTCTTGTTTTTAATTTTTTGCATGAAAGGGATGTTATGTCCAGGAAGGGTATTTCAGAATGTCAAAGTTCTACGGACTCATGGTAATGCTAGAGGCTCCACAAAAGGGACTGGGATTTAGACATTTCTAAGCAGGAACAATACAGTGGTGACTGTGTATTATGAGAAACCTGCTGCACTACACTAGACATACCATCCAATGCCAATTGGAGGATGAAGGGTTTAGAAATAAAGGTCACCTCATTTCCTGGCCCAGTTGGGTGCAGTAGCAAAACTGAATCTGAAGCTGATGAAACAATTCATCATGAAGCCTGTATTGCCAGGAGAGTTACAGTCACAGATTTTTCAGGGCTTCAGACAAGATGGTAAACTAAGGACAGTGATTTGTGACTTCATGATCTGATCAAATGCCATTTAAAATTCCTTTGAACTTTTCTCAAAGGGAAGACATGAGCTTTTGAATTTATGTTCCTTGTCAAAATAACATGAGAGCTACAGATCTGGAGCAGGTCTGCTTAGACAGGACGTTGTGAGTTCAGAAGTCTGCTCCCTGTCTGATGGAGGCTGTTTCATGAAGTCACTCAGATACAGCCCAGTGTTCACCTGGGTGCCTCGCTCCACCATGGATCAAATTTTGAGAGCTCAGCTTAGTGCAGCTGCAGTGTACTCAGAAGCTGAGTAACTCTGCTTTTTGTCACATTCATATGATGCTTGACTGTGGCCAGTAGCCCTTCTGGTTCTTATCCCATACAGACCATTTGTGCCAGACTTGCCTGGCTTTAACAGTACTGATGATGCTGCAAAGCCATATACCCTGAGGCTGAGCTAATGCACGTTTGTAGAAACAACTCTTTGAAGTGTGAACAGAGAAGGAGCTTATGCAAATGCAAAGTCAAATAGCCTGGCCACTACTGTTAATAACTCATTGATTTCAAACACACTGGGTTTATTTCGTGACTGAAATCTGCCCTTGTGTTGGCCCACATCAGAGACAGCACTGAAGTGACTGAGTGCACTTACTACTAGAACACACGTGTTGGCAGCTTGCTTGGGAACTCAAAAAGAATTTTTAGTGATGTTCTAGCACAGCAGTCAATTTGTATATTCCAGCTTGTGATCTGCAAGTTAAAAATGCTGATTAACTGTGATGCAAGAATACTTTAAAGTAGAACCCTTTGATTTCCATTTTTTTTGACAGATATAAACTAGTTATTGAATAACATCTGCATGATTTATCTGGTTTATATCCTTAATCATATTAAAAGATTTAAAGGAAAATATATTATTTATAATGTTTTTGTGTAACTTGGTTTAATCTTAGCCTGTTGAGTATTTATTTAAAGTACAGATATTTTGATAGAATTTGATAGAAGTTGATAGTTCCTAACCCTAACCTACCGCCCCCAAAAACCCAAAACCTGAAAAAGGGAATATTTAGTCTGGAATACTTAAGTGTCTCATAGGCACTGGTGGAATATGTAAATAACAGCAAGAAGAGTCTGCTGAGGATGTACATTTGACAGATTTTTCATTCTCAGCAGTCTTTTTCCTCATATGTGCTGCTGTGTTGCAGCTGAAAGTTTTTGTTTCCTTCTCACCACAGGGAAATGACAACTGACCAATGGTGTAATTGTTTTTTTACTTGGGATAGTTGATGTTGTGATCAAGTGATGATGCTAAGCCCAAAATAGCGTATTGCCAGAGGGCTAGCAAATATAAATATTAGATCCCAGTGAAAAGGGGGTCTCTAGGAAATGACTTTTCAAAGAAATATACCAGTCCTCAAACACCGTGTAAACGGTGATATTGCAAGGGCAAAGCTTTTTGTGTCATTAGAAAGATGGTACTAATTGTAGAAATAGATATTAATTAATTTTGGTCTGCAAGACCACTGAGTAGACTGACTTACATTGCAAATCATTCCTCATTGCATGCTTGGATGGACTTCCATCCAGTTGTCTTATTTTATTTTTCTCTAAATGGTCATCTTGCATTCATTCTCATACTATGTATCACACAGCCCATACAAAGATTTACAAATCCCATAAAATCAAATGTCTCTTTTCATCAGGTTGCACAGAAGTTTAATATTGATGTGGCTTCATTCAATTTGGCTTGGTTTGATCTCTTTCCCTATACTGTCTCCCTCAATGCTTAAAGACTAAATGACAGATTTACTGATCATTGGGCAAAACAATTGATTTGATTTGACTTCTGTGTTCCAGTGAACATAACAGCCTCATTGTTTTTTGGGTTTCTTTTTCCCCTTGGACAGCTGAAAAGAAAGATATTTAATCTTATGAATAAGTGTCACTTCAGTGACTTTGGGATCAGCGGTACCCATGAAGCAGTTAGGACAGTATCAAGAGCAAGGACAAATAAGAACATAAGCATCCTCAAAATACAAAGGAGGTCACCTACACTGCAGCACTATCATGAGCCAGGCTCTCTAGTGCTTGGCCATAAGAAGACCAGCCAACTTTCAGAACTCCTATCACAGGAGGTACTTTATACATGACTTTCATGGCATGATGGTCTCCTGAGAGACCAGGTTTTATAATGGAAGTTATACTGGCAGCTGTAGAGCCCAGATCACATGAGTGACTTTATTTTTTATTTTATTTTTCTCCTTGGATTCTTAATAGATGTAACATCAGCAAAAGCCCAGGAACCTGCCATTGAAAATGTAACCCATCTCTGACAGTGACTCTGGAAATCAATGGGTTTAGTATGCTTTCCTGTCTGGAGAGGATGGGTTTGCCCATTCTGTATACTGCTATCCCACACTGCAGACAACAACAGGATTCTTCATTTTCCTTTCACCAGGAGCAGGACTGAGCATAGACTAACAAATCTAGGATATGCCAGTATTTGTCCCTAGCAAAATCCATGGCAGATGCATGATGACATGAGGAAGACAGATCCAACTAGAAATAAAAAATATAAATAACAATTTCTGGGCTTGCTGCACTGTGGAGAAGACAGCAAACCAGGAAATTTAAGTCCAACCATTTTATGATATTCCTCCTATTATAACCACAACAGTACTGGTGGACAGTGTTTCCCTGGACTGAGGACTGCTACTCCACAGGTCCATTCCCTGTTTCTGTCACTCTTTAATGCTGTGGAAAAGCTGGGGAGAGGAACTTGTCGAGCTCCAGCTCACAGAAACTATCAAAACAAAGATCTCTGTATGATCTAGGGCATTTCTGGATTTCTTGATTGGGTTTTGATCCCATAATGTTCAGGTATCTACTCCAGTGATCTGCCTCTTTCTTTGCATTTATTCCATAGCTGTCATTCTCCCCCCTTCTTGTTTTATTTTCCCTCTATATCAAATCATCTCCTTTTCAAGATATTAAAAGGGAAAAAGTCTTTTCCCTTTTATTACATATACAATGGAACAAAATTGATGTTTGATGTTTGCATTGCCAGGCAGTGTTTATGCATCTCAGACCTATTTCAAACCATTTTCTGCAGGGGAAGTGTTTTTCAACAGTAAGAGTCAGTACTGGAGAATAGGAGTCCTGAGGGATGAGAAATGGATAAGGACAGGAGAAACAGCCTCTGCACGTGAGACTCAGCAGTGCCTATGCACAGGTTACCCCAGGGCACGTGGTCAGAAGGCTCACACCTCCTGCCCACTGGATTGGACCTCTCCCATGCCTTATGTAAGATAGAAACCTTTAACCTCAATAGCCAGTCCTAAGCACTCTTCCTTTGCACATACTTGAGGGCAGTGGAATAATTGCTGTGAAACAGAATAACTTTTATTTGGAGCAGTGTGTCTGCCTTGGGGAGAATAATCTGCATTGCAAGAACTGTAAAGTTAGTTGAAGGTTGACTTGATAGGTGACTGATCTACTCGAGCACAAGAGAAGACAGGTCTGTGAAATTGACTGAGTGCTTTGAGTTCAACAGATTCACAAAGAACTTGCCTTAGGAAAATGTAGCGAAGACAAAACTAAACTGATCAAGCAACAGGTTCACCCCCAAGATGATGAGCACTTGTGTGAAATTCAGAAAATTGCACTTGGCTTTGATTGTGCTTGAATTGAGGCTTTGGTTAAGTCACTTTCCTCTTCTTGGTGTCATTTGCTATTCTCTAAAATCAGAATGCTGGAACTTAAAGTTCCTCATAAGATGCTTTCAGATTTCTGTCAAAGTTTTTGTTAAAATCTGGCTGGTTAATCTTCAAGTTTGTGTCCTTTGAAATTTCCATATCAAAACCAGATCAATTACTCTGTTAGTTTGCAATCTCTCAATAGTGGTCAATTATTGATTCATCAGGAACTAAAGTGTTTTATAATGCACATAGTTGCATTATAGATAAGAATAATTTCCATGGCAGAACACTTTTCCTCACTCAAGCTGGTGATCAGCTTATACCTTGAAGCGTGTGGGCTGATAGCCCTTGTAATTTTAACCTACCTACTGCAACTGCAGAAGTTTTTGTACAGTATTCATATATGTGTAATCATCTTTTAGAATCTTGACAAGCTAGTTGGGGCAATAATTTGCTTTACATTTGCTCAGATTCTGATATAGGTGAAGATATATAATATTCAGGGCTGGTTTCAAAGCTCATCTTCTCGGTTCTTCAAAATTCACAAAGAGCCTTATTAGTCATGGCTTCTTAGAAGATGCTGTGATTATACAGAATAAAACTAGGACATTAAACAGCATCCCAAGTTTAGTGGTATGCCCACTTTATAATGCAGTGCCTTGTTTACAAGGTAGTGCAAATGAACACCTATCTATTAACAGAATTAATGATGAACAATTGTGTTTTCCAAGCAATAAGAAATTACAGCCTCTTGGGTTAACAGTTGCTTGCTGATTGGCTTTATCTCACAGACAAGATGGTGAACAATTTTAACAAATTCACTTCAGTAACATTAGGATGGTGGCATAAGGAGTGATACAAATTTGTGGGCTGTTATGAGGAGTGGGTGTAAGCAAACAAAAGCCAGAGGAGCTTTTTGTGCTACACATTATGCCTTCATTTCTGAGGTCTGTAGTGGCTGTGGCATAGTAGTGAGGCACAGGCTATTCATCTACCCTACTGAGGAGTCTGTAAACACTTAATGTGTTGGTGAACACAAGCCAAATGCAGGAATGAAAATACTTACTGCTGCTGTCAAAAGACCGGTGTTTCCACTGGCAGAAACACACTGTATAGACTATGCATGGAGAAGTGTCCAAGAGAAAGAATTACCACACATTACCCATGTCTACACAAGCACTGACAGCCTGCTGGTTTTTGATTAGGTGTTCTCAGAGAGAGATGTATTCTATTTTGCAATAAAAAGAATGGACAAATAGAAAGGAAATGAAAGAAATTGACAAAAAAAAAAAAAAGAATGGAAGCACATGGTATTGCCTAATTTTTAGCATTAGAGAATCTCAGGTCTGAACGTGCTCCTCTGCCTAACATACAGAAGATTTACTTTGATTCCAGTAAGGATAAAAATGTTAGTTTGGATAATGTTTTGAAATAGAGGTATGACTATGTGGTTTATGAATGGATTGAATATGTTACACCTTATTCAAATGAATTCCAGAGACACCAGTGCATCCAACCAACACTTCAGGAAATTGAAGCCTTGTTTTAGACCCTGGTCTGGATTACATCAGAAAATACTGTGACACAAATGAATGCTGAGGAAAAGCATGCTAGAAATGTTGATAGATAATTACTTTCTGATTTGGGGCCTTGTATTGCAGTATTTAAGTCTCTCTGCCTTCCCTCTTGTGTACACATACAAATAGGAAATCACAGAACTAATGTGCTGTGAACAAAACAAGTCTGTGAAGTTGTTTTGGTTTAATCCCATCTGGCAGCTAAGCACCACAGCAACTCACTCCCCTCTGGTGGGGTGCAGAGAGGATTGCGAGGGTAAAAGTGAGGAAATTTGTAGGTTGAGATAAATACAGTTTATAAAACAAAGCAGAAGCCATGCACACAAGCAAAACAAGACAAAGAGTTCCTTCTCCACGCCCTGTGGGCAGGCAGGTGTTCAGCCATGTCCAGGAAAGCAGGACTCCATCATGCATGGAAAGTACTCGGGAAGGCAAACACCATCACTCTATGCATCCTCTCCCTCTTTCCTCTTCCCTGAGTCCCTTAAATGCTGAGCATGCTATCACATGGTATGGAATATTGATTTACTTTGGGCCAGCTGTGTCCCTTCCTAATTCTTTTGCACCCCCAGCTTACCTTCTGGGGAGGGATGTAAGAAGCAGAAAAGGCCCTGACTGTAAGCAATACTCAGCAGTAACAAACCCCCCATCCCATTCTCTGCGTTATCAACACTGTTCTCAGCAGAAACCTAAAAAGCAGCCCCCTACTATGAAGGACAAAGTAATCTCAGCTGAAACCCAGGCAAAAGAAATGCTTGAACCTCTTTTCAATCAAGTTCCTTTCTAGTGTTATTTCCTAGGAGGGTATTGATCTTCCCCAAAGTTTCAAAACACGATTCTAAGCAGATCTGTCCAAATCCAGGAAGCAGTCATCCCCTTGCTGAAGACGTCGAAGGAAAGGACTGAGGCTGAAGGCAGTGAGAAGTTAACAAGTGGTCTGGGACATCTGAACATCACTTGCACTCATTTTGCATGAGAAATCACATCTTTAGCTGTATTAATGTCCATATTGTTTTCTTTCTCCCTCATTTGATAGTTTATATGTTTGGGAGAAGCTGTGGTGTAGCAATCCTGGAGAATTAAATTGTCCAGATGCATTCTGAAGAACTATGGCATGAGGACTTAAATACCCTGAAATTTTCCTATTTAATGGGCCATGAGCTCACCCTGCTGACTGCACTTCATAGAAAACTGAACCTGTCTCCAGTGTGTCCTGCTTTCTGCCTGAAGTCAGAAAGGCTGCCAGATCATACCCCTTCTCCCTGTTCCACCCCTGCCCCCAACCTTTCTTTCTCTTGGGTTTATTTTTATGATTTAGATATTTTCCTTCACGAGAAGGAAAAAAAAAATAGTGAGCTGAACCCACACAATGCATTTTAGAGTGGCTGCCACACAGGCTGTAGGAAATCATTCTAGGTGACCCTTCACTAATAGACTGTGAATTAATGAACTGCTTAAGAATATTTTCTTTGTGATTATTGTAGTAAAGCAGTTTCATACTATTTTTCTAAAGAACACACACAGTTCTCAAGGAAGTGCCACTGTGTCCAAAACATTGCTCTCAAAGGTAACAGTGGGACTAAAAATTACCAATTCTGAGCTTCAGGATAATTATAAGGCAGCTCAGATTTTCAGAGTAGCCCAAGAACCTGAATAATAAGTACCACGTACTGTGACTAGATGTAATCACCTAAAGGAAAATAAAATGCTAAACAAGAGAAAGCAAAATACTAATTAGATGAAGTTAGGATGAAAGTTATTAAAGAACATGTTCTCATTGTTGGACGCTTCATATTATGAGAATTAATTAGTTGAGTATTTTTCCCCCTTCAACTGTTAGATCTAGCCCTCCAAAGGCATGTGTGTTTTATGGAATTACTTCTTAACAGCTTGCTGAAAACTGTTTCAGCACCAGGTCCAAACTGATTTTCTGGAGTGTTGAGCAGTTCTAACTCCCCAAAACTGTATTGTCTTTCACAGTAACATTAAGCACCTACTTCTGGGCAGAGACTTACAGAAATAGTCTATGTCCCCTTTAACTGCAGATGAATGAATTTGAAAGGAAAATTACCCATTTGGAATTTAAAGTCTGTCTCATTTAGACATTCAGTGATGAAAATGTTACCATGGCCACTTACTTTTTGGTTTTCTTTTTGTTTTTTTTTTTTTTAACAAATGGCCAAATATAACCTCTTGCCCAAAATCTCTGATGTTAATGTTGCCATTCCAGGGTCACGTTTCTGCCTCTGGGATTGAATCCTGCATCTTGAAACCAGAGGTGAGAAAACCTTCCCGAGACTGCTGGCAAGATATGGAAGAAACTCTGAAATGGACAGTCTGCCTGAAAGAGAAAAATTAGGCAGCCCTTCAGAAGCACTCTACAAAAAGCATGGTAGGTGAGAAGAAATCTGTAATCTTGCTGTCTGAAAACTGTTAAGAGGGTAAGGCCTGGTCAAGCTCTGAGGCAGCTGGAATAATGTGTGCTTCCTTGGTTCCAGGACTAAAACCCACCATCCTGAAGTCCCTTGCTGGGAGCCTGATTTAGCAGCAGAAAGGTGAAGAGCTTGTTTTACATCAGCCATGACAAACTGTAAATACTAATCCCAAATCCTCTTTAAATGAAAGCACCGCTGTTTCCCATGTCATTTTCTGTGTCACTGAAATTCATACAGATTATAGAGAAAATGGAAAAGGCTGTTCATTGTTCATTAATGAAGTGCAATTACAGGTATAAAAGGAAACGATTTTCTTAATGTCTGTTATACTCCTGGAAGGTGATTGATGGTTGCTGTTACTGAAACAATAGAGAAAAATCACTTGATGACAAAATAATCTTTTTGTTAGGCTGCAAAGATGTCACAGGAATTGCTTTCCTCTAAGGCATGCATTCTTGCATTCAGATCCCCAATGGATTTCAGGGTTTTATTACCAGTCTGTTCTTCCTTTATAAAGGAACACAACCCAGGGAGCAAGCAGAGGCACACTAGAGAGCCTAGGTTAAAAAAAAAAGGAAAAGAAAAGAACCCTGGTATTGAAGAGACTAAAACCATAAAAGGTTAATATCCAGTCATCTATGTAATCTGTCCATCCATCTCTGCTCCTAATTGACTTCATTAAATGGAACTACTTTTAAAATGGGTTTTGATGAATGTGACTGGCTACTGAGATTGCCTGTGAGAGTGGGAGAATGGTTTCCACATCCCTTTCAGTGCTGTGTTTCTATGACTACTGCTGTGACTAGGAATCAGACAGAACAGGGCTGGCCTCCCTGGTGTGCCTATTGCCACAGTATCTAGGTACCACCAAATATAATTCCCTTCTGTTAAAAGGCAAGGACTTTGTGTCAGGTAAAGAGTAAATATTCATTTTAATAAAGGTTATTGGGAGAAAACCAGCAAGCTTAGATCAGTATCATGATTTCTATTGTGGGGAGTCTTTGGCACATATCTAGGGATGATGACTATCTGTTCATTTCTGCTGGCAGTAAAAATTAAATTTGAAAAGCCAAGTTTTATTATCACTAGACACTGAAGAGACCTCAAAGGAGAACTAAGGGCTCCTGAAGCCAATTGATTTTAGCTGGTTGCATGTAGTCCTTGGCCACTATGTGGCTCCTCGGGACTCAAAGTCACTCACACTTCACTCACTTGGAGGAGGAATCTTGCAGTATATTTTTGTCCAAATGGCAGATTAGGGTCTGCTTGTGCAACTCATTGACAGGAAAGCAAAGGGAAGGAGCTTTGGCACTTTTTCCCATAAAAGATGATTCAAGCACTTTAGTCCACTAGGGGTGTGAACTTCACCCACCAAAAGGTGTGAGGGCAAACTACACTGGCACACAAACAGGGCTCAGAACAGAGACTGTGCCAATTTGGATTACAGTTTCAGCTGTCTTTTGCATAGTGGTTAACTCTGAGTGTCCTCAGTGGGTTATTGGCACCCAACATCTCCTAAAAAAACTCTGATTTGAATGGACAAATGTAATGGTATTTTTTTACTCTCCTACCTCTGTCCCATCTAGAGAAGCAGAACCACGCAACTGAGAAGGCAGAAAATATTTCTGGCTCTAAATTTTACCCCCTGTTGCTAATTTGCTTTGAACCTCTCATTAAGACTTGTCCAAGGGGTGTGCCTCACATCAAGCCATGGTAAATTGAGAGAAATTACTCTGTTTAGTGACAGTGAAAGCATTTACTGAGATTTCCCCAAAAGGGAATGTGCTGTCATAACAGATGCCCAGAGATTGCAGATATATTGATGAAAAAGACCATATGATCAACTGGGGTGACATTAAAAATGTTGAGACACTATATCTTACATTAACGATTTTCAGGTGCACATTACAGTAAAATGAGCCAACAAGGTGGTATCTTGACAAGGTTTTACTACTTTGAGTGAAACGTGTGGATTTCCAGATGACAGATGATTTTAGGAAAGTACAATTAAATCATTACTGAAACAGGAGAAAGTTGATCAAAGACCAAAGGAAGAAGTGCATAAAAATTAATCATCCTAAAGTCATAAAACCAGTTGTAAACCCTTAGCAATGAAAGATTAAATGAGGAGGAAGTTAATGTTTTAAATGAATTTGAATTTTCCAGTCAAGTACTTGATAGTTTCAAAAGGTTTTGGACTCTCAGAGTATTTACTAGTTTCAGGCAAGCCTAGTCCCACTACAAGCAGCTGAAAGAATCATCAAGTAACAATTAAGTTAGCCTCATTATGCTAAAGCTCAGAGTTATTAAAAAACCCCAAACAAACCCACAAAGTCATAGCCCTAAAACCTAATACATATTTAACCAAGAAGAATATTGGTCTTTTCAAAGGAGGTCCTATTTTATAGCTATTGAAGTCGCTGGTCAGGATTATGCTGCTTAATATTAACAACCAGATGAATTATAGTTCTGGCATATTCATCTGCAGATCTCTGGTATTTCAAGTCATGATGTACTAGAGAGAGTATTATGAATGCATCCAATATCATTATGGAGTTCTCATATTGCAAGGTTAAACTGCAAATCCCATTTTTGTTACAATTGGTTACACTGAAAAGCTTGTGAAGTACTAACTTTTAAAGATGCAGTTTTCTTTTTTCTAAGGAAAATGATCTATCATTCAGCAACTTGAAATTTCTCAGGAAAGATATAACAGAACTTTGTCATATGCTCTGAAGAGGGTTTTCTCTACAGTTCTTGGCACCAGCCACCACTGGAGGAAGGATAACAAATTAAATGGCTCATTGATCTGTTCCAGCACAGAAAATCCTAGGTTCCTCTGTATTTATTGTAGCTGGTACTCCTTAATACCCAAAGGTTTAATTTAACACCCTCAACAACTTGATATGAGAATCTGTGAGAAGCCTTTGAAAGTAGGACATTCCCATAAGAGAGACACATCTGCCACAGCCATGCATGATTTCTGTGAAGAATAATTCTGAAATTCACACTTGGAAAAATTCTTGGTCCTATTAGTTTTTACAGTCCAGGCTACAGAATGAGGTCTAGGGCCTGTTTCAGCACAAATAATACACTTTAGATGCACATTTACGTCAATACCCTGGCATGACATTTTCTTTTATATGATTCACCGCGCATAAAATTAATCTCTGTGGAGAAGGTTATTAGTGTAGCATCATGTTGGCCACTTCAATTCCATTTCTGTCCTCCATTTATAGACAGGCTTGTGCCTATGTTAGCCCTCTGTATGAGGTGAATATCATTCAGTGCAATTTGTTGTTATTGTTTAGTCCTAGGCTGCCTGCGTAAAAGCTCCGACTTGATTAGCCTATGCTTCCCAGCAGATACAAAACACTCATTAAAACAGATACTTTCTTTGGAAAAATAAAAGACCATGGCATAACATAAATTTCTAAGCAGAACTCCAAACTGAATATATGCCGGTAATTATTTTGAAAAAAACAAACTAAGCTCCAGTATTGATAAAAACTTGACTAATTAAAGACTCAGCAATATCCTCTGCTATTGCCCTGATGGGCTGAATAGAGCAGCAGCACTGGATGTAAACATGGGATATGAAAATTCATTTATGGCAAAACTATGTTTGACATAGCTTTACTGACTAATAAAATCTCTTATACCTTGTAGATAGAGTTATAGAAAAACACCAACCATTTACTTAAACATTAACAATATACTGGGAAATGGCTCTACAGTTTTTTTGAAAACATAACTGTAGTGCTTTTTAGCATTTGTAGTTTTAAATAGTTAATATAATCTCAATTTTAGGACCTACATACCCAATGAAAACATTGCTGTATCTAATTATATACATGTATAATGAAAAGCTAATGCCCAGTATGCCATCTTTCTGTATCAAACAGAAGACTTCTACTTCCCACATCCAGCAGCCTAAACTATGAAAAATCTCAAACCCTCAGAGAATCAGAGTTGGACGGAAAATCTCCACAGATTATGTGAGAGGTGGCAGTGGTACTCCTTCTTTAACCAGTACCCACAGGGTATAGTTGAGTATTGATTGTTTAGTCAGCTGTATTGGTACGATCTTTATGGTCTAAGACACAGCTACAGCGTGTCGCTTGCATGAGACTGTTCCTTACGCCGCCAGGGCCCCTGCCACCAACACCCAGGTTTTACAGTGTTTTGCTGAACAGCAGCCAGAATATTTTTTTCTGAATTAGATGCTCTCACCGGGACAGATTTACCTCTGTTGTAACTGTGCAAACCTCTACAGAGTAAAACTATGGGAAAAAAAGGTTTTTTGAGTTTATTGTATTTGATGCCTTCAAATCACAACACATATTTTATCTTTGGACACATAGGTTCAACCTGCATTGTGCCTAGCGAAAGCCATAAACGTACAGCTGTTACTAGAATATGGTTCAAATGATTGTAACTCATTAGCTTAATGCATACATAATTGCCTCTGATGTGAAAAGCACAGCAATGTCCTGAGCTTTAACCTCGCTGACCCCTTGTAAGAGTTGAGCAACTCACTTGGCCTCCTGTACTTCAGCAAAATCCTACTAAAACCCGGGAGCATGCAGGGAAAACAGCAAACCACTGTCAATGAATGAAGATTTTCTTTGTAAAAAACTTTCACTGCAGGTAGAAATATATCACATCATGTCTGAAGCAGGGCTGCAGAAAGACCTGAATAGGTGCTAAAACACCTGGCAGTGCCAGGAAGATATACTCAGAAAGGTTTGGGTTTTTTTGTTCATGTTTGCTTCCAATGCCATGCTAACAAACAGGGCTTTGCAATTTGGGAGGTTTTGATGTTTGGTCTTTTGTTACATGGTACTTAGATTAATCAGATAATTAATCCTAGAGGCGACTCCTCACAAAGAACACTTGTCTGCAACAGAGCTGAGCATCTTCCATAGCTGAGAGAGGTAGAAGTCTCTTATTCCCTTCTCACAGAAACAAACTGTCTAAAAGGTGAACTGCACAGGCAGCTGGGCTGCTGGCTATCAATGTGCAAAGTCGATCAGTGTGGTGGAGGCATTTTGAAAGGGACTTTTGCTGTTATTTCTAGTTTATGGAAACAGGTAGAATGTAGTAGGAGAAGGAAGTGTTCAGCACAGAGTGAATTATCTTGATGTGCTTAAAAGGACTAATGTACACTAGTGTATAACTTGTCATCTCCCTCTCGGCATGTTCCTCTCATCACAAGGAGGAGGGAGTGCTTGAAAAACATTTTAAGCTTCTCACTGTGTTTCTGTAACTCTCCTACGCAGATGAGAACAAGGGGTCCATGCTGCACCAAGAAAGCCAGACAGACAACAGATGCAAGATGTGAAGAGGTAAGAACAGAAGGAAACCAAAGCTCTGAGTACTGCCTGGTAGCCCTGGCAGGGTTCTAAGACTGTTTGTGACAAGGTGGTACAACTCTATGACTCTGGGTAAGTCCTTTATGTGTTTTTATTGACATGATAATTGCACTAACAAAAGCTGACACTTCAGAGGTTGTGGCAGATGATCACACCAGAGAAATGCAGACAGTGAAAGCCCAGGCCTTGGTACAGGACAGAACAAACAGGGTTTACCCACCTTAGGTCTTGCAGCACCTCCCTCCCCAGGACATGAGGATCTGGAGACCAGTGAAACAACGTGCTGGGCTTTTCTTGGGAACAAAGTTACACAAAGGGAGTCAGCCTTAATGAAGGAAGTGCATTAGAATAAATCCCTATCGCTCTGAGTCAGCACAGCACAATGATGTGCTCCTGCATCTGTTTCTGTGCTTATTGAAGAAACTCAGGAGGAACTAACCTTTGATATCAAGCTAAGGAAGCAGCTCTATAGCTATGACATACAGTGGCATCCAAAGTGTTAAATCTCCTTTTTTCAAAGTTTTAGAAACTATATCACATCTCAGTGAAAGGCCAAATATATTTGGCAGTTATTGTTACTGTCAACAATTTCAGTTAGTTTATTTTTACAATAAGAGAAAGACCCATAGCAAGTATTCACAGTCTTTAAGACCAAATTCTGAAAGTTGCTGCCAGATTGCTTGCTCTCTGGTTTGAGCAAATGTGGGATTTTTTTCTGGGCTAAGAACTGACATGCCCAACTGCTCCCTCCATATAAATAATACAGGTTTGAAGCTATAAAATAAAGGGAAGGTGCTTGTTAATAAAGGGACGTTGGAGTCACCTGCATATTCTGTGTCTGTGCTAAGAGGAGTTCCTTCCTGATGGGAGTGCAAGGGGCAGTGTATAGTCTAAGCTATAATATTAAATGATAGATTGAGTACTGGCAATGCCAATGACACGGTTTCATATAATAATAGAATGGAAAAATGGCTTGAGTTAGAGGGGACCTTAAAGATCATCTCCCCTGCCAACTGCTTGTCATGGGCAAGGTCACCCTCCACTAGACCAAATTGCCCAAAGCCTCATCCAACCACAGCTCCTCTGGACAACCTGTTCCAGGGTCTCACCACGCTCACAAAAAAAGAATTTCCTCCTAATATCTAATCTAAATCTCCCCTCTTCTAGTTTAAACCCATCACCCCTTGTCCTATCACTACATGCCCTTGTAAAGTTGCTCTCCATCTTTCCTGTAGCCCTTTCAGGTACTGGGAGGCTTCCATAAGGTGTCCCCGGAGCCTTCTCTTTTCCAGGTCGAAAAAGACCAATTTTCTCAGCCTGTCCTCATAGACTGATATTATTATTATCATCATCTTCTTTTTTCACATGTCCTATGAAACTGTTTTTATCTTAACCTATGAGCTAACTTTCCCTCTTTTTGGGAGGGGGGAGTGAGGAAGCGGCAGGTGGTGGTGGTAGAGGGAGTGCACAGGGAGGCAGCTTTGTGGTGCTTAATTGCTGGCCAAAGCTAAACTGTGACTGTTGTACAGACCTAAAGTCCTGTCTAACCTCAGCAGTTTCTTTTACAAATACAACAAAATTTACCACAACTCCCCACAACTGTGACTTAACTAGTTATGCTTACAGGTGCTGTGCTTTGCTTCATTAAAACAATACATTGGTACATTTTTTCCTTGATAGACCTGTGTAATCTGAATCTATATTAATATTCTTCTATTCCATCATATTGCTTAAGAGAGAAAAAAAAGAGAACATAATTTAATAAAAATAAAAATGAATAGTGCATTGTTTCAAAGAAATAATACTGAAGAATTCTTGCTGCCACCTGTCTTTAGGAACCTGATAATAAGGATCTGTGTAACCATTTTTTATTCATTTTAATGAATGTGGAAAATGAGCACAGAAGTCCTTAGTGGATATTATGGAAATAAGTAAGAAAGAAAATATCAACCCCAAATCAAAACAAAAATAACTCTGGAGAGGAAAAGAAATTAATTTCAAGAATAATATAATACCATGCAGGCTTGCTCTTACAGCAAACCATCAAGTTAATTTAATTCCACAAACCCCATTGCTCCAAGAAAATGTTGTTTAAATCAATTCATTCTTTCATTACGCCACTTAAGAATACCACGAAGAGATGAGAAATTACTGAGATGACTTTAATGTATCGGAATCCCTTCAGTTTCACTTCATTTTCTAACCTGACATGGGATTAATGTGCTGCATTTGCATGCTAAACCAGTATGTTTAATTGTAAAAGTGGTGGTGTTAAATTACCTTGCAAGGAGTTTATTTTAAATGGTTCATTAAAGTTTTTAAAATAGCTTGCTGCACGATTGCATCTCTGCTCTGCTTTGATGTATTACATCTTCAACCAGCAGCTGCAGGGTGGGAAACCTTCACTAGCTAAGCTGTGAAGTTGCAGGCTCACAGAATCAGATTCAGATAATTAAAACACTTGAGCAGAAGTCCATCCCCTCTCCAGAAATGCAAAAGGAAATGTTATGCAGCTATTGTGTAGGTCTGCATGTATGCTGTTATCTGGAGTGATTGTTACTTGCAGTTGTTCTCTTACATCATTCTCTGTTCCCTGTTGGTGGTTGACTCACATGCTGTAGCACAGTCAAGTCACTACATAAGACATTCTGTGGTCTGATGGATGTTACTCATGCATGGCTCCTTCTTCTTTCTGGAAGGATAAAGTCCATGTAGATATTTTCTCTGGAAAAGCAAGGTTAGGTTCTGTAAGTCTTTAACATGGCAAAGGCTGGGTTGAGGAGTGTGTTTTGCCAATGGAATACCATATACTAAGGATTTGGAAGGCTGCAAGATTTAGGTCCTGAAAATATTTTTTTTTCCTAAAAAGAGCTTTTTTGTGCAAGTGAATAATTCAGTTGCATCAATTCATTATCAAACATACACAAACTTACATTTCCTTATAGATATGTATAAAACTATATCTACAGAATCACAGAATCATTTAGGTTGGAAGGGAACCCTTGAGACCATCAAGTTTAATAGGACAGCACAGGGAGAAGAAAATAACAGTACTAGTAAAAGCATACACAAAGCATGTGATACACAATGCAGTTTTCTTACCTGTGGGAACCCAAGGCCCAGCCTGTCCCTCGGCAGTGATCACTCCTCCCTGCTTAGTTACACCCATTATAAACTGAGCATGACATCACATGGTTTTGAATATCCCTTTGGCTAGTTTGGGTCAGCTATCCTGTGTTTTGCCCCAGTTTCTTGTGACAATTAACTCCATGCCAACCAAAAAACCAGGATGAGTCCCTTATTCATCTCTGTGGTGCTGTGTTGAGCTCACTAAGTAAGCCCATATTGGTCTTGTGCTGGAGAGCTCAGGACTGGACTCAGCACTCCAGGTATGACAAGAACCCTGAGGAGCAGAGCAGTGCATTGTAGACTGGCCACAAAGGTGAGCTACAGCAGAAAACCCACCCAAAAACCAGCTTCTTAAGCAACTCTATCCATAATCTCTCAGGTAACAGCACACATATCTATGTCTACATGGTAGAAAAAGGTTTTCTTCTAGATTTAAGAGGTCAGAATGCAGGTTTTACTTTATTTCATCTGTGTACTTCCTACTTCAGAAGCCATGACCTGAAGGTGGCTGCAAAAATGCAATTTATAAACTTGGTGTCTATTCATATCTTTGTTGACAATGCTTGTATCAATACACTTGGAAACACAATGAAAGCATCCTCTTAATGTCAATGGGAATTAAACACTTAAATAGCTTTGAAGAGTCAAGTATTAGTCCTTAAGTTGTAGAATAGCAGTTCTATTTTGAATCCCTGCTGTGGCTTTTCAGTGAATCTTCTGCAGATATGCACAAATTGTTGTCTATATTTAGGTCAACCGTGTTCTTGTGCACTGAAATGTTGCTTTTCTTTCATGGTGATATGGAGGAATATCATCCCTTTGGGAAGAGTACTGTATCATTAAGTTAATCTATGCTATTAGATCTCTATTATCACTTATGTGTTCATGAATTTTAAACTAAAAAATGGTACAGAGAAATAACACACATTTAGCAAACTAGTAGTATCTGTGCCAACATCTACTCATTGACGCCGATTAACTGCACATTTCTTCCTTGCAATTCCCGGGCATGTGTTGATTACCATGAGGGAAGGGAGAAGAGCAGGGCAAGTTTTCCTGCTGTATTGAAAGCAGAGCCCACTGGTAATGGATGTGGGTTATCTTCCAAGTGTTGGAGTTACCCTTGAAGTGTCCAGGTTGGATTTGAGTCAGGCAGGTGCAGTTGCTCTCTCAGGTCCTGTGCATGTGAACGGCACACACGCTCTCTCCTGATGCTACCGTTTCACCTGGTCTCTGCAGTTCATGCATAGCCCACAGGTGTGCTTAATGCTACACACCCCAAAGTACTTTAAATAGTACATACACTCTATATAGTGAGATGTTTGAATGAGAAAGCTGCATTATACAATTACCCCTATACACAGAGGTTTATCAAAAGGAAGCTATATTATCAAATACTGCTTTGCTGCTATTTATTGGTTTACTGTTACAGACAGGTTACATGCTTTTAGCACTGGCTTCATTGAAAGAGGTGCAGTTTTACTTCTTAGATCCAGAGCATGGTTTTGCAATGAAAAGAGCACATCTAATACATTGTTTTGGGGGTATTCTGTTTTCTCTAGGTAAACTACTGTGACGGTCTACCTAGCATATAGCTATGGTCTGGATGTAGGCAGTGAAGTTCTGTGGTATCTGCAGAACAGCTTCTAGGCAATACCCGTGATTTAACTAAGAGCAGTTTTTCATTAACATACACTGGAGGATAATATTAGTGATTTTTTCTTGTTATATCAAACAGATTTTAGCCCAAGCCTTTCTAAATAGGCTCTGTTTGTTCCTAATATAAGTCCTCAATAACTCCCCAAAGTGTCCAATAAAATAATTTAACAAAAGCAAAAACATTTTCCTCAAACTCTTCCCCTCTTCTTCTGACAACAAATGCCCTTTGCTAATCTCAAAACTCCATCTCAGTAAGTACTTTCATTTCCTTTCCTCTTTTACACAAAGGCAGGCACAGGTCTCAACTCTGTCATTAGTTTACAGAGGTTTAAAGGCAGACTGTTCTAACTGCCAGATGAAGCAGAGTAGTCTGAAGCCATTAATGTTGCACCAGGGTCAAAGTTTGACAATTTTCATTTAATATTATAGTTGTCTCAAATCTTGAGACTTTCCAAGTCTTACTGAGGTTACCAGAAACATTCAGTGATATTCTATAGATTTCTGTGGTTTGTTTTCAAGTGCTGGCTTGGTTGCTCTGTTCTGCAGCGGTTGGCAAATGGAAATCATGGATTTGATTTCTAGGTGTGCCAGCAGACTCAGACACTCAGGGATTATGGTTTGATATATTGTCTCTCTTGCTCTGGGGACACCAGAGCTGGACACAGTACTCCAGGTGTGCTCTCACAAGAGTGGAGTAAAAGGGGAGAATCACCTCTCTCAATGTGCTCATCATGCTTCTTTTGATGCAGCCCAGGATGTATTTAGCTTTCAGGGCTGTAAGTGTACTTTGCTGGATCCTTGTCACTGGATGTCACTTGGACATCAAGCCATTGAGCACAACTCTGAGTGTGACCATCCAGTCAATTCCTTATCCACCGAGTGGTCCATCTGTCAAATCCATATGTCTCCAATTTAGAAATAAGGATGTCATGTGGAACAGCATCGAATGATTTGCAGAGTCAGCTGAAAAAAAAAACCCTACCAAATTTGCTCACAATTTCCTCATCCAGAAATAGTTATTTTCTCCTCTCATCTTAACAGATAACACCTCACAAGTTTCTCCTGTGGATCCTCAGTTTTAGAAGCCTTAAAAATTGGATTATCCTGTCCCAAGAAGCCTGAATCTGCACTGCTTTGCCCTTTGAGCCTCTCCACAGGCAGCCCTAGCTTCTTTTTGCTTCTTACAGATTACTGGCTCCACATGCTTACTCCCACCAGTGCTGCCCTTCTACACAGCCTCTTCCCAACATCACACAGCCAAAAAGCCACCCCACCATTTTATAGACTGAATTCCTGTCCTGTGGTTTGTTCTCCCTACCCTTTCCATCTGGGGCTGTGAGCTACTTGCACTGCAGCTGCACAACATCACCCCTTCCACAACCAGATATTTTGCAGCAGATAGAGAATACATCCCATAATAATAGAGCCAAAGCTCTACACAAAGATCACTTTTTCCCCCTCCTCCCATAAATATCCCTCATTTTCCAGCTTTCATTTCCCTGCTTCCCAAACCTCATGTTTCTGGGCTTCTTGCTATTTACCAGGCTGATATTGCCTGCAACTGGCATTTGCCAGTTCAGCTGTGGACTCAGTGAGGTACTCCAAGAAAAAAAACCCAACCTCTTGCTTTAGCTGAGCTTTTAACTTCAGCCATTCTTGTTCCAAGCCCACCCTCCACCCCCTCCCTTCCCTCCTTGCTGGCATACTCCGAGTCATAAAAGTGCACTTCAAAGGAGCAATAACTATGATGCAATTCCAAGACTCATTTTTCGGTATCAATATCAAAACCTGACAGATGGCTGTCAGAAAGACCATCAGTAACTGTTAGCAATGTAGTGCAGGGCTGTTCTTTCTATTAATTCACTGATTTGACAACAGTGCTTCAAATCCTAACAGAAATGTCATTGTAACTACACAATATCAAAAGTAAACAGGCCACAGCACCACTTATGTGTATTTGTGGTTCTCTGAAGAATCACCTCTCAGCAAATGGTTTCCTTGGACGTCTTTACAAGGCACTGGAAACATTATCTGTTGAAGTTCATGTCCAGATTTGTGACAGCATCTGTTGGTATCGTAGTCGGGTTCGGTTTGGCTCAGTAGAGTTTCTGTGTGCATGTGTAATTCATAAAACGTGAAGCAAAAGCCAGTCGTACAATTCCATATTCATGGAACTTCCAATTCATGATAGCATTTCTGTTTCCAAGACCTTTTTGGAAGCAAACTTCACTCCCTCTACTTAAGGAGGAATTGGCCTGCTAAGATTTGGACTGAAAATTAAGATACTGCTGAAACAATAATAGATTTTGAAAAGTAGAGAGAAGTGGTTCATGGCTCCACTCTCAACTGACTCCAATAATGATTGTTTAATAGGGTTTTTTGCTAGGGAAATTCCTAGAAAATGAGATTTGTGTGGTGTGTTTGGGGATTTTTTTGTTTAAGCTATTAAATATTTCAAGTGTTTTGCAAGAATCTAAAATACGTTGTTATGTTTTTCCAAATATGTGGACACACGAAACAATGAAATAATTGTATCTTATTAAATTAATTGCAGCTGCATTAAACCCAAGCAGTTCTGGCTGTGTTGCATGTGCATAACTATTTGCTGCAAAATATCTCTGCACCTGTTTCAGAACATCCAAGATTTGCATAAGAAAGCTCGATCATCTGGAACTTAAGCTCCATCACGTGGGCAGATTTCATGATGGATGCCTAGACGAATGTATATATTTTAGAAGAGGATATTCATAGAATCATAGAATGATTAGGGTTAGAAGCGACTCCCAGAGGTCATCCAGTCCAACCACCCTGCAAGAAGCAGGGACACCCCCAACTAGATCAGGTTGCTCAGGNGTACTGGCAGACCGCTAGAAGGTCTCCCCGGAGCCTCCTCTTCTCCAGGCTGAACAGCCCCAACTCTCTCAGCCTGTCCTCGTAGGAAAGGTGCTCCAGCCCCTTTATCATCTTTGTGGCCTCCTCTGGACCCTCTCCAACTGGCCCATGTCCTTCTTATGTTGGGGGTTCCAGAACTGGACACAGTACTCCAGGTGAGGTCTCATGAATCAGATCTCTGATTCTTTTAGCTCCTGTCCTTAAAAATTTCAGGCATTTTCTACCTTTTTCTGACTGGAACCTCCCACAGCACAAGAAATGCAAATGTTAAATTGCTCTTGTACAAAAAAGGACAAATCATTTCTTTCCATAGAATGAAAGGAAGGGGAAAGGAGAGCGATACTCTTGAATGAACAGCATGGCTTATGTTAGAGCAAGGCTTGAGGATGACAGAAGCTAAATGCATTCTCAGGATAGTTACTGCTTTTACTGCAAAGCAGCAGCTCTGCAGCCAACATTGGATGTGAACAGAAAGCACGTGGATTTTCTGCCCACCCACTGATAGTGGCAGCGTTCTCTCCGGGTCGTGTGCAGGGATACAAATCAAATGATGAGAGGTCCTCCAAGGATGAAAGATTTCTATCATCTAGGATTTAGCTGATAGGCTGCAAAGTGCTTTTGAATCCTTTAAATCTGTAGACATGAAGGTGGGTATCAGGAAAGTTGAACTGGGCAAACAGCATCAATAGCACAGATAACTCAAAGCTGATGAATTTGGCAGGAACCTTTCACACCAGAGTCTATGAATTAAAGACAGGCAGAAGAAAGATAAACAACAACAAAAGAAAGTTAAGTGAAGCAGGTGGGAAAGAGAGCTTGTATTTTTCACTTAGCACTTCAAAATGCAGGATGTTCAGATAGATGCATTTCATTTGACATGTCCAGTCCCCACCAAAGGGAGAGATGTGAAGCCTTATCTGATGCAAATGTAATGGTACAGCTTTATGGAAGGCAGTAAGCACACAAAATGTCAACTTTGTGGATTGCTCTTTCTTCTGTTTAACAAAAAATTACATGTGTAAGATTAACAACCCAATTTGTCCTTTAGTAATACAAGACAGGCAGTTTTTCCCCCATGAGTTATAATTTTGGTTCTTATTCCTGTTTTGTGACTATATAGGTAACTGAGAATATAATAATTTTATATTACATCGAGGTTTTGTATTTATAACTAGAGGCAGAGGCTTTTTAAGTTATACCATAGGTAGAACTGGGATAAACATTATTCCTTGCTTTAACCCCAGCATGTCTATGCCTTGACTCTGTCTTTGAACTGGATGAAAAAGAAGAGCTATCCTCAATTGACTCCTAAGAATAAAACAGGCAGCTGTGATTATAATTAGCAGAAACATGGACCCAAGTAAACAAATAGGCAAAGTCCATGCAGTTCTTGGCTTTGTATCCTTTAGGATCATCAGATACTGCAATACAGGCAGCTAATAGAATAAAAAAATCACCTTCCAGACTGCTGAGCTGGATTAACTTTCGTGATTTATTTAGGTCCAATTAAGAACAGAATCCCTGTGATGAAAGGTTCAGACTCTGCTATTCTTTTATCTCTGCACAAACCTTTTCAAAGTGAATTATAGTCCTCCACTACTGATGTTATACTTGAGGCAGCAGACTGCAAGCTACATTTGTTAAAGGAGAGCTCAAAGAGTGGAAGCTTACTGAAACCAGATGGGAACATTTGTTGTGATTTGGAGGTGGCTGTTTTTTAAGGAGGATTCTTTTTATTAGGGCTAGTCCCCCAGGGTTTCATTAGCAGCAGAACAACTCTGAAAGTCATTTATTGTGATAGACAACACCATAGTAAACAACAATATGCATTTGTGAGTGTCAGGCATCTGTCTCTATTCATTATGCTACCTTTTAAGCACAGCCCTTCTTGGGGATAAACACTTTCAGCATTTGAACAGTCAAAGAACCACAGAATCACAGAATGGTCTGGATTGGAAGGGACCCCGAGGATCATGGAGTTTCAACCCCCTCGCCCGCCACAGGCAGGGCCACCATCCTCCAGGCCTGGATCTAGACAAGGTTGCCCAGGGCCCCATCCAGTCTGACCTTGAACACCTCCAGGGATGGGATGTCCAACTGCATTCCTTTTTGAAAAGTTAATCTGCATCCCAAGCTACCTGTTATCTGGAGCTGGGACATTTCTAACAGCACCACTCTGGCTTGTGGTAGTACCTGAAAACAAAACTCTGCTGTGAATTGGACAGAAGTCAGACATCCACTGGTACCTCTGTCCAGTGTGCAGTGCTGTGCCCTCAATGCTCGCTCTCTGTGGGGGAGAGGAACTCAAGTCAGCTTAGACACTGACAACAGCTTGTCAACCACATCCAGTTTCTTTTCATGCTATTCACTCAGCTCCTCTATACAGTCAGATCTAGGGCTGATATTCCTAGAAGTGTTTGTGAGAAATCAGGCTTTTTGCACTATTTTACACATATTATCAACTGTAGGGCCAGTGCCAAGTTCCAGGCTATCTGTTTCTCACAGCTGCAGCATGTTTCTGTCTTCCAAGTGACACCCAGAGGTGCCACATTCAGTTTTGCTCACTCTGATCACCTGCAACACAACTATTATGTGATTTACCTGATCCATTCTTGCTATGTTACAGTGCAACTTCCAGAGAAATGTGGTAAAGCTGAGATTAGAGAACATTCATGGAAATGCACACTGCTTTTTATCTATTATTCACCCAGGACTGTGAGGTAGCCTTCCATTTTTAATTTCACATATCCTATTTTCTCAGATGGCAAAAAACTGAGACATGTGACACTTATCCCAGAATAAGGATTCTGACACCGAGGTACTCCTATGGACTTTCTCTGTTAATCTGTAGACATTGTATAAGTCTCTATGGCTTAGTCAAAACCTTGTCTTTTCTGACAATTTTGTCAATCTTTGAAGTAAAAGCTTGCCTATCAGAAATCCTAGGAGGAGAGGGAAGCGTGGAAATAAAAGACATTTCTCAGATCTCAAAGGTTATTATTAAATGAAAGCAGTTTACAGACACTGCTGACTTGACTTAGAGTGGCGTCCTGAAAGACCTGGCATTAAAAACCTCTGCTATCTCATTACAAATTTTATAAGTCATGTACCATAAGAGCAGCAATGGTTTTTCTTTCTATGATATAGTCTTAGATAATAGCCACAGCTGGGAGAAAAATAGGATATACCGATTTTTAAAAGATATGTAGATGTCTTGCTATGAGTGACACATTTTCCATTTTGTGTACATTGTATTTTTCTGCTTTTCAAATGTCTCTGCCCTCCTGAGTGTTAAAAAATATAAGGAAAGAAACCCAGCCTAGCTCTGTGTAACAACTCAAGCCCTTTGTACAGTAAATTGTCACGTGTCCTTTCTATACACAATGAGCACAAACCGGGAGAATTGGTATGTTAAATGTGAATAATGGGCCAAAATAACATAACTCCTCTTTGCTGACAGAAATACATTAGCCAGTAGCACACATAACCATTCTTCAGTACAGAAATGTGTACTTTAAAGTATGGGTAATTGCAAAACAGCTAACCAGAGAGGAAACTAGTTTTGAAAAAAAAAATCGGATCTGATGGATGTACTTGAAAAGCGGTAATAAAATTAGGTTCTGCTCATAACAATTTGGAATAATTGATTTGCTTTATGACTTTGACCAAAACAACTTAGTCTCTGTGCCTGGAGGCAGATTATAATCCACAAACAGTCCTGATAAATGCTAGGCATGTCTCTCCATGTAAGAAAAGAAGCAGAAGTGTGAAGGTGAAAGCTGGAACTGGACTAAAGAGCAACGTAATTAACCTCTTCACAGCTAGGTGTGATGACAGCAAGCAGCAGTGTATGAAGGTGTTGCTGGAACCAAGAGAACATTGTTTCTTACAGTAAATAGACAGCACAGATCATCAGAAACAGCAATGTGAATATTTTAGACCCGTCAACTCATTTTAAAATGTGAATTTTTTGGGCCAGGAGCTACTTGTTACTAGCAGCCTAAAGCTTTCCAGTAAATCCTAGGAACAATTGAATGATTTCATATTATATTACATTATATTTATATTCATATTTCATATAAAAGTTTGTTATAATAAATGGACATTTTAAGTGCTAGGAAAATTTAAAAACAGTACATTGCAGCAAAATCTTGTAAGGAAATGCATGCACTTCCAATTACATGCTGTCTTGACCACTACTGCATGTATTCTGTTGCTTAGCACCGTTGTGTATGCTCACATTCTCAGCAGGATTGTTCATAATTCTCAGTGGAAATGTTTCTCTGATTAGGAAAAAATAAGGGTTAGAAAAGTACAGAGAAATGTGTTCAGGATATGTTAGAGGTGATAAAATGCTGGGGAATGATACAATCCCCTAAAGTCCTAAGAGTGAGATTTATTTTGTGAGACAAAATATAGCTTTTTGAAGTTCTCTCCTTTTTCAAATGATAACTAGCACAGAAAGAATGAGATTAACTGTTTTTTTTGTGGAAGCTGGAAAGTTGCATCTGTTAACAGGGTTTATAGTTTATTCTGTATAAACATTTGGAAAGTAACATTTGGAAATAGTGAAATGCGCTATACCAGGGGAGTACCTTGTTTTGTTTCATTTAATTGAATAGCAATAAATAGCTATTTGATGCATCATCTTTCATCAGGAACCTGCCAGGTGTTCATTAAATAATTTTATTTATTTCTTTTCCATGACAGGTTAAAAAATTAGTTCCTGTGAAGGAAAGTTAAATCAGGGATTATGAGCACATGTGGCATAAGGTAATTCCTACACCTTCAGAAAACTCAGTCTGCATACAGAGTTGTAGAATATTGGAAAGGGAGATGAGACATATCTGGATACAAACTCGCACAGACTGCTTACTCCCCGCTTAGGCATTGCTGTTAGCAACTTTGCTGGAATTCTCTAAGTAAAGATTGGAAAGCATTAAATCATGGGCCAGTGGGGAAGAGGTGACATCTTCCAGCAGGCCACAACACTACCTCTTTCCAAGTTTCAGTGCATTTGAATCTGAAACATCTCTCCCTCGCCAGGTGCAGGTTCCATGTGATTCTTTTCATGGAAGGAAACACCTCAGATAACATGCTTTGGCTCATAACTGCTTTGAGCTTAGTCCTGTTTTCAAGCACATCCTCACAGGGATTTGTATTATCTTCTCAGCCTGCATCTCTAATCTTCTAAATAGAAAATACAGACATTTAAAATGCTGGGTCAGTATCTCTCTGAGCACGCAGAGAAAGGGACATGGGGGCTATCCCAGCCCCTGGGGTAGGCCTCACCTGGGCCTACCTGTACTGAGTGGAGGAGAAGCCCGCTGAGGAAGAACCAGAGGGATCAGGAGCTCTGTCCCTGTCTTCCTTGACAGTGCTGTCTGTTGCCACAGCATAGTCAAACCTTAAGGCATTGTTCCTTTATGCTGGATGCTTTAGATGTTTCATGCTCAGGTTGGGGATACTGCTCTCAGCTGGTCGACTTTCCCCAGGAGCTGAACAAGCATCTTGCGTGCCTCAGTGGACTCCCTGGAGGCAGCAAGATGGCTGAAAGTCAGGACGTCCTGCTCATTTTTGTCACTGAAAGCCATAACATCCCCCCCCCGCCCCGTGTCACCCACAGTTTTTAAATACTTTTATGCTTCTTTTTATAATTAGCAAACAGAAAGGAACTCTTCTACAGTATGTACCATAAATCTTGACTTACACTTGCTCTTTGTGCAGGGAGTGAAATACCTTAGGGTTCAGAGGCCTGGACTAAATTTCTGTATGTGAAGTAATAGCATAGTCATAGAGAAGGGGCTTTTCTGCATATTGTTTTCAAGCTCTCTGATCCAGAAATGGAGGCACTTAATTTTACATGTGTACATGTCATTTCCATTGAAAGCCACAAAACAAATCACATCTCTAAATGTGCTGATATGGTTTTTCTGGCCTACAGTGTAAATCCCTGATTGAACAGCTGTGGCAGACTATTTTATCAGATGAAGGAAAAGAAAGATTTGTGCAGGATGTAGTTGTGTATAATTCTAGTACAATGTAGTTGTATATAGAAGCAACTGACACTCAGAGTAAAAAAAAAATGCCACAAATAATTCACTGACAAGTCCACCGCTAAACCGTGTCACTATACACCACATCTACATGTCTTTAAATATCTGTTCCAATGCTTGATAACCCTTCTAGAGAAGGATTTTTTCCAAATATCCAATTTAAACTTCCCCTAGCGCAACTTGAGGCTATATCCTCTTGTCACTTGTTACTTGCAGGAGGAGACTGACATTCACCTCACTACATCCTCCTTTCAGGTAATTTTAAAGAGAGATAAGGTCTCCCCTCAGTCTTCTCTTCCCCAGGCCAAACAGCTCCAGTTTTCTCAGTCACCACTTGTGCTCCAGATCCTTCTCCAGCTTTGCTGCCCTTCTTTGGACATGCTCCAGCCCCTCAACATCCTTCTTGTAGGACCTGAAACTGAACACAGTACTCGAGGCAATGGACATTATATAGTCAAATTTTAACACCAAGCAGATAAATGATTTTACTAGCACACTCTGTCTAAAAGGTAGAAGAAAAAGAAAATGCCACAGTATTCAACAATCCATGCTAATCTTTCACCCTAATTAAACCATTAGAATAGCAAATGTTCATTCTAAGCTTTTCTTAAAGAGAATTGTTGAAAGAGAACTTGCACTATGTTTCTTCTAGGTTTTACAATAGTTTAAGCACCTTATATTTTGTGGTTATAGAGGCTGTTTCCTATTGAACAGTTTCTACTTTTTTGCTATGAGGGAGAAATGTGTCAAACCCTGGACACAAGGTCTCTTGATTTTGTATCAAAAGGAATCATTCTGTTCTTACTGAAGATAATAACAAACATTTCACTGGGTTAAACAGGAGGTGGACTGGTTCAACAATTACATGAGAACTTTGGCAGCCTGTTTTTAATTTTGCAGTTCTTGGTTACATTAAGAAACCACTAGACCTGGGCTGGGTGGGTGGAAGGAAATATAGCCTTCAGCAAGTATTTAATTTTTGTTCAACTGAAATGGATGCAGTTTTGGTGCGTGATGTCAATTTGATGAAAGTCTGTATACAGTTATTCAGGAATAAGTGGATCACAGTACATTTCCCCTGAAAACCAAGGGTATAAGAAACAGTGGGAGCACAGCATGAAGATTACAGAAAGAACCGAAGTGGACTGTTTAACAGCTAATTAGAGTCATCAGCTGAGCACTTTTAGTTTGCATAACTGGAGGCATTGTGCCATCAAACAGGGATGTGCATAGAATGTTTCATTAGTTTCTGGGAATGTCAATACTGGAAAGTTACTGAGAAACATTTCAAGAGAGAGAACAAAAATTGCCAGAGGTCAGGGATCAATTTAATAGGCTGTCTAGACACACGTATGAAAAATTCACATGAACAGGTTGGCAAAACATTAGCTAAAAAAAAAAAAGTTAATAATCTAGCAATTAGGAAGGAAGAGGCTCAATTAGCTTATTTTGAACTTAATGGTAAAACCAAATGTTCGATGTAAAGTCATATATGTTCTCCCTCTGCTTAATTTCACTTGTATTCTTTTACCTTTTAAGTAGCTCCTTTACCCTTGGCAAAATCAGCAGTCTTTGATTGCAGAGCCACAAATGGGCATTGCTGCCACCTGTCTCAGCTGGACAAATCAGAGTAATGATTTCTTTGATTAATTAGTCTTTGAAGTTGAGCAATGTTTTAAAGGTAAAACATCTAGGTTTGATTTAAAAAATTTTTATAGGTGTAGAATTTACACTACTTCTTCCTACAAGTGTAGAAGACTCTTCCAATGGTTAATTATTACCAATGTAAAAAGAAACAAAACACAAAAATAATTTAATTATTTCAGTATCTGGAAATATCCTAGGACCACGAAGCTCTGCAGTTTTCATTTGCATTTCCCACATGGATATGTATTGACTGTAAGTCAGTGCAGAGATCCTGTTTTAAGAAGTTAAGCAGAGAGAGCATCCCAAGACTTGCATTATAAGGAATATTTTTCAATCTTTTAATTTTTCTTGTAGCTCCAAAGGTCACCTTTTCTGGACTGGAGATGTGGTTCTTCTGTAGCAAGTCTATCACTGACAGCACAAAAATAATAAACCCACCTCCTAACTTGATAATAAGTCCAAGATTTAGAATAAACCTTTTAGTCACACCATCACATGGAAGTTTGCCTTCTAGCAGGTTGACTCCAGGGAACTGTCTTGCTCCTTCCACTGTCATTGCTTCCCAAGTCAGCCTATACTGGTCCTCAGTCATAGCTTGATTACTTCTTTTTTAACTCTAAAGCCATACATCTAAGCTTGGCTGTCTTGAGGAATATATTTGCTAGTCTCCAGTTTACCAAGCTGTCCATGTCTCTTTGTGATTTTGAGAAATCATCTGGAAGATCATTCTCTCAATTCTTCTACCGTTTATACACTTTTATGAGTCATTTTCTACTCCTTTGAGGTCACTTCCCACAGTGTTAAACTGCACATGGGCAAGAAACTATCCCGAGTACCCTTCTGCAAACTCACCCTTACTTGCAGCTACAGTTTGGAGACCATGGCTAAGCAAGGCTTCAGCACTCACGGGGTAAGCTGTACTGGTTTTTGTACCATCTGAGTTTCTTCTTGCAATGCCCAGCCAGACTACTTTTGGGAATCTACCTAAGTGGTAGTTATCTACCAGCCTTGCTCTCAAATGCACATATAGCATGACCTTACTCTTCTTCCCTGAAATCTTTTCTGGGAAGAAAACAAAACACAAAGCACACAATGTAAAAAAAAGAAAGCACCACTATTCACTTGCACAACATGGGCATTTAAATGCTAAGCAGGGTTCTGGAAATCCCTTCCCTGGTCCACTGTTCCAAGCATCCTCCTCTTCAGTGAGACTGGGAACAACAGACCTCAGTTTGGAGGAGTTGAGAGCCCTGCTGCCTGCATTTTCAATTATTCATCTGAATCCCAGAAAGGAAGAGGGATAAACTGGGTAAGGCTTGACTTGTAATCTCTGTTGCTGCCAGTCTAAGTTTTCACCAGCAATAAATAAACTTAGGGCAAAACCCCCAAACCAGTAGTGTCACTTTAAATATAAAGAGTTATAACATGTTGCTCTTTGGTATTAAATTCTAACAGTGTAGGAGATTACAATAATAAAATGACAAAGAAAAAATACACTTTCCACTTTTCAGTCACAAAGAAAGCATTGATCAAACGTAATATGCACAGCGGAACAGAGAGCAGGGTTCTTTTTAAAAATAAAGATTAGCTAAAAACATTTAAAAAGCTTTGCACACAAAAAACCCCTACAGGGTGGGCTCTCTGAATTATGATTCAAAACATTATCACAAAAGAATATGATTCATTATTATGGCTTTTATCAAGATGACTTCTCACACAGCTCTCCAAACGCATTCAACCTTGGGAGCTAATCCTCCTGCTGACAAGGGAGTTTATGCTATTTGGACCTTCAAGTCTGGAGTCTGAATGAGGAGGAATGGATCAAGACAGCTTGGGTCAATCCAAGCCCTTCTTTGCTCCCTCCAGACAGCTCCCTTGATTTAACTGCATGGGGTGCAACTCGAATACTTTAAAATAACTTTCACAAAGTTTTTTCTTGTAAACTGCTTTCAGGTTTTTCTGAAGGGCTGGATGTCAGAGCAGGCCTAAACAGAGAGAAATCTGGCTAAATATTGGACTCAACAAGATTTAAGATTTCAGAGTGATTTAATTAACTTATCTTAATTGTGTGCATCTTTATTATTGCCCAATTATTAAATATATTTATGTATGAAATACTCAATTATATCATGATTTACTCCTAAAGGTGGCATGTGCTAATTTGTACTTGATCAGTCTCAAAAGAATTGGTTCTTCAATCAGGAACATCAGACAAAGCCTTGAAAATGCTTCTTTGAAACTGCAATATCACCTGAATATTGAAGGATTGCACTAAACTAACCTCATCTTCAGTAAAGCGACCACATATTATCATGGCTTCTGAAAGCACCATCAGGTAAGGGTTTCCCTCTGTAGGATTCCAGTGCATGGGAACGCCCCAGTCGTGATGAAATATTCTCTGCAGTGCAAACAAGCCTCTGCCTGGCCTAATTTCTCTGCCCATGACATCAAGATGAAGTCTGAAAGATATATTAGGAGATTTTACAGACAGACTTTTTGTTTACCCTGCTGTTCTTTCTTCAAATTTTAATACTACAGTTTCCATCTAGATCTAAAGCCTGAAGAATTGGAAAAACACATTAAAAAGTGGGTTGAAATACCCTAATGATTTTTTCTCCTATTTCAGCTGAGTGTTGTGTCACATATGTCTGTGGAAAATCATTTAGATACACAGCTTTCCTCCATACACCTAACAGGTTTCACCAGTCTGTGTACACATTACTTCATTCCATGGATTTTCACATTAGTAAAATTTTTTACATTTTTTTTCTGTATTAAGTTGTAAAATCTTAAAATCTGTTATCTAATGCTGATAGACATAGGAAGAGCACACCTGATTACCCACCATGTAGTCCAACCTTTAATAATGTTCCCACTCTAATGCATAAGAAGGAAGACTATCAATTGAGTGTCCTGTTTCTTGTTGCTGGAACAAAGTTTTATGGTATCAAGGATATTTCATTTTCATTTTGATGTCATTTTTTCTGTTGATGTAAAATTCTCAGTCCTTGCACCTTTTTACAGCCCTCTGGTCCATTATGCTCTTGCTTTTTTCATTATGCCTTTCTTTCCAAACTGCACACCATCCATTTGTGGGCCTTCAGGGTGTGCAGGAGTGTAGGAGGGACGCTATTCCCATTCAAGACTTCTTTAATCCTCTTGGCTATCATTAACAGTCTGAAGAAACAAGACTTCTGAATCCAGGCTATAAGCATGTCATAAGCAGTGATTTTCTGCATGCCTCTTTTTAGAGATATAGCTGAGGGGTTCCAACTGCACCATGTGTGCAAACTGCCACACAGCGAGTCCGTTGCGGAGAAATCCTTAAGTAAATGTTATGTAGGAGGGCAAAGGGGGATTTTTGTTAGGCTTTTTTCCTAGTATCCTATGTAATTCCAAGCTTTGTGTGGCTGATGAATTTAGTTTCCTCTCACAATGATGCTGAACTTTCTCCAGCCAAGAAAAGGAATGATGTCATGTACACAGCGTAATTGCAGTGATTCACAGAAATCCAATTACAAACTAATTTTGAAGCCATTTCATCTAACACAAAAGAAGCGGCAATGTATATGAAATAAAACCTGAATAAAGGCTTGGGAAGTAAAATACTCTTTCAGGACAGTGCACAACTAAAAATAACTATCCAGAGATGTGCATTTGACAAAGTCCTCCATTTATTTTCCGTTTTTATGCCCAGGATTCGCCATCCCACAACACTTCCCTGCACCTCAATCCTCCTCTTGCTGACATAACCCAGCTATGCGAGGTGCGAGCGGGAGCGAGGCTGGGGGCTGAGCTCTGTGCCCACATGTGACAACAGCCTGTCTCCCAAGGCTGTCAAAGTGCCAGTCAGTGACAGTTCTGAGAGTAGTCTGGGATTCCAACTTGTGGGGTGGAGGAGTCCACGTCACTCCTACCTCAGACCGGCAGTCATGCAGATGTCGAAGTACTACTGTCTCAGAGCTGAGCAGGGCTTGGTGTTAAAACGGTGAAGGTCACCGATTCTCTTGATGAATTGTTATTGTTGGAGCTCAGGGACTGCGAGTGATTCACATTGTTGCTACTAGCATTTACGTTCTTGCATCGAGCAAAGGCTAGAGTAATATTGATTCAGGTTACAAATCCCATCTGCAAGTAAACAAATGCACTGGTTGTAAAATGCAATTGATGAGAGAAGAAAAAAATTCTGTTTAAAACAGGCTCAGCCGTGCCGTCATGCTGCTTCTCTTCGGGTCAGGATTAGTATTTCTGGTCTGTCGATGCAGCAGTCTCCTTCCTTCTGGTGATTTCCAATTAAGTTGTGCCCTTAACCTGTCATTATCAGCCACCAGGGATAGCGTGTGGAATCAGAGTTTGAGCTGCCAGTGGGGTTTTGATGCACACAGGGGAACCCAGCTTGCTCTTCTGCAACAATACCAATTCGGAAGTACTGACGGTAGTAAAGCTTGGTTTTGTCAGCACACCATGGTTTGGAAAACACACAGGAAGCGGAGAGCACAGTAGCAAGATGTCCTAAATATGTTCCACTGGGATTTAGGCTTTTTCATGTGTCTACCAGCAATTTTGACCAAGGGCACTACTGAGACCCTGAGAAGCCTCTTTTGAACTTCCGCCAGTCCTTATGTTGGCTGTGGAAATGAGCCAAATTGAAAGAGGATGGAGAGAGACTATATTTGCTTCCCTTGACCCGATATAGGACCAATCCCAAGCTGAGACATCCTCTTTTAAAGTGTTTCACAGGTTTCTGTCCCTTTTACTTGGTACAGGCTGAACATACCTTAAAAAAAGAAAGGGTCTTCAAGAATACAGGTTTCAGTAATATTTTCTTTTAAGTAAAAGAGATTATTTTATGCACCAGTAATGTCTTATTTTGAATTATTCCAGCAGAGTTATGTAATATACAGGAGTGACAACTGAAGGGAACAATGAAGGAAAGAGTGAAGCATGAAGAGTCTGGGCCCGAAGAGCTGACTGCTGTTCTTTCTCCTCTTACATAGACTTTAAGAGTTGTTTAAACTATGTAAATGCATAAGATTCCCAAGCTAGTCGGCCAAGAGATCTAGCCCTGGAGTCAGAAACAATACAGCTGCATCAGCATGGCACTGTGCCCAAGCCAACAAGCATTGTTAGAGAGTTAACAGAGCAATGATACTTTGGGATCTCAAGGCAGAGATGCCAAAGTATCATTGCTGCCACATCAACATACTAACTTTCTTGGGAACCACTTTGCTGTTTCTTGCACGATGCTGAATCTTAACAAGGAGCCTGTAAGGCTAACTCCATGGAGATATTTCACTGCCTAAGCTCCCACTGTTTTTCAGGACCCAGGCATTTGTCTCTCTGCCTTGTTGGAAAAGAGGCTGTGGCCTCATCTTTCTCTTTCACCTAAGCTGTATCTCTTCAGAGCAGGGTTCATTTCTTATTATGCAGTTCATCCTTACACAATGGCCACTTAATGTTGATGGAGGCCCCTGACATCTAGTGAATTTTAAAGAAGAGTCACAATTTGGCTGAGCTTATAAACTATCAGAAGACAGGAATGGCAGGTAAGAACAGACAACCTGCAGGAAAAGAAGCCATTCGTGCTTTTACGCATCATTGGAAAGTTCTCTTGCGGGCAACAAATGAAGGCATATTTTATTCAAATTATTCACCTGCTCTTTAAAGCAAGCTGATGGGAGCTTATGTGTACCATCCATCAGTGTCAATTCACTAACTGCTGGAAGGGCACTCAGCCTATAGTTTTCATGTTCCACCTAGCCCAAATCCAGCTTTACTGATGTTGAAAGGGTCACTGAGACTTCTGCTTTGGCAGAGACAAAATTCAGGGATTTGACAGCTGCTTTCTACTCTTTTCTGCTTGGGAGCAGTTATTAAATTTAAATAGGTTTCTTCTGAAATGCTTAACCATTCTCCAGCATTTATTGCAATTGATTAGAAAATTATTAAATCAATTTTCAGAACTCATGAGCTTTAAGCCCAAGCATGACTACTTATGATTTTTATCAATAAACCACAATAATCAGATTTCTACAGTTCTAGTCCAGCTTCTATTGGCTTTTAGTTTGATAAATGGAAAATAGTGAAAATGCAATTACAGCAGACAAAATTAGAGCTTGACCACAGATTCTCACAGAGGACAAGGAGGTCACAGCTTCTTCTTCTACACTTAGTATGGTCAGTGTGTGCCCTTTCCATGGGGTGCAGTCCTTCAGGAGCAGACTGCTCCAGCATGGTCCCCCATGGAGCCACAATTCCCACCAGCAAACCTGTTCCTCTCTCCATGGGCTGAAGGTCCTTCCAGGACCTTGCACCAGCATAGGTCACAGCGTATTTCATATGTCTCCATCCACTCCAGCATGGGGCCTCTTCGTGGGCTGTAGGTGGGAACTCTGCTCTCCATCAGATCTGGTGGGCTACAGGGGGACAACTTGCTCCACTGGGGTCTTCTTCACAGGCTGCAGGGAATGTCTTCCACTTCTCTTCTTCACTGACCTTGGTGCCTGCAAAGTCTTTTACATCTTCTCATTCCTTTCTCTGGTGGTAAAAAGGGTCTGCTTACATCTTTTTTTTTTTCTCTCTTAAATATGTTCTCATAGAGGCACTACCACTGTTGCTACTTGGCTCAGCCTTGGTCTGTGGAGGATCCATCTTGAGCTGTCTGGTATTGGCTCTGTTGGACCTAGGGGAAGCTTCTAGCTGCTTCTTGCAGAAGTCCTCCCTCCACCACCAAAACCTTGTCAGGCAAACCCACAACAAGAACTCAGAGCTGACTTTTGGATCCCGTGTCAAATTCAGTGTCAGGGTTTCAGTGTGCAACGAAGGGGAAATCTTGACAAAATAAACATTACCATCATAGCAGCAAATTTCTCTGTGAGCACTGGAGAAGTGTGGGGAGGGCCAGAAGCGTCAGGTGTGCTGCCTTGTCCTTTATGGTCCTGAAAGCCCTCTTGAGTTTCTGAGCATGACCCACCTCTAATCTGCCAGTTTCCAAGTGTACAACCAAGCTGACAGGCAGCATGGATGAGAAGGGAAGTCTGAGTAATGGAGATTTCTGAACACACCTCAATCTGACATGTTTATTATTAAGATTTATATTGTTGTCATGACCAGAAGTCAAATGGGCAATGATCTATTATATAGATATATTAGAAACATATAAAAAACAATATCTGTCATCAAAGGGTCTAATGGGAGCCATGGGCTACTAATCTTTCTGAAAAAAATAGATTTTAGTGGTTTTAACAGATGATCATGACAATCATGCCAATGCATCTTATTTTGTTCAAATATCTATGTTAATTATCAAACAGATAAGTAAAATGGAACATATCAGGAAATGTTTATTTATTGACTCTCCTTGCACATAACATGAGGCATTAGATTTTCTCAAATTGATTTCATAATTGAAATTAAAACATTTGCAGGTGATATAAAACGAATTTCCCCCAAATTTAAAGCACAGCTATGTGCTACTACTATGATTACTACTCCTGTGAAGTAGTACCACCTACTTACTCCAAGAAGCAAGGTTTGTTCTACAGCAGGTCACACAGCAACAGCAGAACAACACTGCAGAGGAACAATTAATTTTTCAATGTAAAAATGTATGATGTGAATCCATGCACTGAAATACAAAAGATTAATCATTTAGCTATCTGAAAGTTAAAATGCCCAGATAAATTAATTGCTAAAATCTGAAATTCAGGAGATTAATCCAATTAAACTTGTAAATGGGGTACCTATTGTGTTCATTTGCAGCGTCCTTCAAGTTCATAATTAAATGATGGATTTTAAAACTAATTGTTAAGAAAAGTGACAGCTGTTAGCCTGAAATTCAGAGAGTCTTTAAACTTGTGCTGCCATATTAATCCTTGTATGACGATGTTAACTCAGCTCCAAGCCTTCAGCTCTTCCCAGCTCAATATACTGGCCAATAAAATTTCTGTTTTCCATTGTTGAAATTGAGATGGCTTTAAGTACTCTAATTGTATATCATTGTATATTATTGTCACATGCATTCAGAATCAAGAACATTTGGCAACTAATCATATCAAGAACACTGAATAAGGACACCCTTTAGGTGGCAAAAGAGCAGTGAACAGAGTGACTTGACACCTTTCTCAAAAACTACTATAACCAAGAAACTATTGAACAAATAAATTCCTGCAGCTTGGTCTCTAATTGAAATAGCCCCAGATGGGAGCAGTGATGATTTCAGCACAGCAAAAGCACATAATGGCCACTAGTTATGTTCTGCTGTTGTCTTATGGCTAATTGATCTCATTTGACTTGTCGCTTGAGTGTGTAAAAAATCACATTTTTGCCTGCTAATTCTTGGCATTAGTCTTAAAATCATGAGTTTTAAAAAGAATCTGTATATTTTGGACTCAGAGATAAGAACCTTCTGAAAACCCCAGAGAATGGAAAAGGATCATTTTATGGTCTCATGTGACTGAGAAGCTGCCTTTCACCAGAGGAACTGTTAGCTGATAGTGATGGCCAAAAAAAAAAAGAAAAAAAAGAAAAATCACAGCTCTTGCTTTTAAATAATATTTTTTAAGCAAATTCCTCAAAATTTTTTGCAGTGGTTTGGTGAGAAAAAGCAACTGAACAAATTTGATTGTACTATTTTGGTGCAAATGTTCTTGCAAGTATTTATAGTTTTAGTTGTTATACTGTTGCGTTCAGGAAAAAATTATCCAGCTTATGTAAGTACCCAATGCTGCATATACCAAACCAGTGTTTTGTTTTGTTTTTTTTTTTTTTTTCACTAAATGCTATTTTTTCCCACCTTATTTTTCTGTGATTGACAGTTAACTATTTCTGCAATAGTTCTGCCAGGTAGCCTGACATGGTAAAACTATCAACGTAATTTGTGAGTTCACATACTTAAGTTCTGTTGCATCTGTGTTGTAGTTAAAGCACTTTTACTGGATTGTCTTCCATATACATGGTTTCTTTCTTATAAGAAAGCCTACCTAGCCTTTATTTTTTTTTGTTTTCAATAAATGTAAATAATCCTACAACACAGAATAGTGTTCACGTCTCATATAACTGTTATTTTAGGTGGTCCAGCTATAGTCAATACATAGCATCTGGTGCAAACAAGTCTGAAATAGAGGGCGGTGATGGCACCTGTGCAAGTCCAGTGAGGACAGTGACACCTGTGAGAGAGCAAGTGAATCCAAAAATCTACACAGAGCATCACCAAAGTGGTGGTTTTCCAAAGATGTCTATTTTCTAGAAGAAGGCTTGCCTCGGAAACTGATAATGTGAAACAGCTCTGTGATAAGAGCTTTATGCTCAGCATTTCTACTTTCTTTTCTTTGTTAATGGACAAGTGTTTCCAGTCCTCTTAATTATGAGGAAAGTGCAAAATGAACACAATCAAACCAGAGGTGTGACTCAGTTTCCCAGAAGTCTGAAGACATCACTAATTGCTGTTGCTCCAGCCAAGTTCCTGGCACCTACGGCTGTCAAACCCAAACTGAAAACATTCCCAATGTTTATATAGCTTCAGGTGGTAAAAGCATCTAGGGGACCCACTTCTGTTTTCTAGAGTATGCTATAAACATGCAATTTTTTCTTGCCTTGCACACACCCTAAATTCATGGTATTTTCTACAGTTAATTTGCCTCATTGAGAAACCAGACATTTGGGGATTTTAGTCTTCTCACTCTGTCTGGAACTGCCTCTAATCCTACAATGAAGAAATAATTGGATCACAGTGCTCACAGCATACCCAGCAGAAGCACTACTATAAATGAATATGTTTAATTGAAAACAGTGCAACTATACCACTCGATAATCAGTGAAGAATTTAAAAGCTGTCTGTGGGCTTCACAAGAAAGGCAACACAGAATCAAGGAGGTGGAGTACATCTGGCTGCCTGGAATAAAAGCTATCTCAAAATTAAATCACTTTGAAGTGATTAAGGTGTTTGATCTGAATAAAATATTTCCACTGAAGAGCTTCAATCTGTTTGGGAAGAGGGATGTGGTTAATACATCAACAATGGGTTGCTGAAGCAGGTGCTGATATTCTGAAAAGCACCTGAGCTCCATGATTGCAAGAAAGCTACTTTATCACCTATGAAGCCTCACCTAAGGCATGAGTGTCCACCATGCACATAACAATGGATGAAGTTAGTGTAGCTCCATCTTCAGGCAGGCAGATTTGTTAACGCATTATATGAGAAACCTACTCCCAATCTGGTCTCACCTGGTTTGACATTCTCCAAGCAGCCCCAATTTATGTTACAGGAATTATGGATGAGAGGCTTTTCATGTAAGCATGTGCAAGGAAGAAGGCTTAGCACTACACTTAGTGCAGATGCTCAAATGATTTTATTTTTTTTCTCTGAGAGACAACTTCAAAGTGGTATTTGTAAATAACATTATAGTTACTCTTCTATAGATGATTCTAGGAAATCAACCACAACTGCCTTGCCTGTTTTCTCTCCATCTTTCATGTCATATCCTGGCTTTTAAGGTTGCACACAGCTGCCCCTTAGACAGATGTCACACCACTAGAACACTGTCTAGCCTTCTCTCTCCTGCACTGGCTTCTCCTACTAAAATCTCAGTCTACACTGTATTATCAGAAACCTTTTATCTTTGCAAACAATATTTTGTCTGCCAAGTAACTTAGAGTTACCTCTGCCACCTCCCTGGTGGTATCATCCTTTTCTGTGCCTAAATATTGCTCCTGAGTGCTACTGGTCTGAACTAAATTGTAAACTCCTTTCCCATGATTTGGGAATATTTTTGGTGCTAGCCAAAGGAAAAACATCCATTTCAGACAGGTAAATATCAACAGCCTTGACTTTCTTCATGATTTCCTTTGTCTCAAGAAGACAGTCTTGCCATAACAATTGCATCTCTTGAAGCACTTTATTAGTGTCAAGTTTTCACAGTACCTAGGGTGTGCCACAAGCAGGTAATATTAGTAGACAAATATATAGTCAGAGTTTAAATGATTATTCTGCAAGATTACTTATTTTCTTGCCTATGTCTCTAAGACATACTAAGATTTCTAACAAGGAAAAATTGTTAATTATGGAGTACTATACTTCATAGTGTACCTGATGACTTTTTCATTGTTCATAGGCATTACAGATATATATTTGAATACTTATTCAAGCAGAGTAAACCTTTTGAGATTCACCCATTTCTAGAAATCCACTGAAAGAATGTATTTTGTCTACTTTTATATATATGCACAATAGGTACCTAGGTGACGTGTGAGCTAAAGCCCAGACTGCTGCCTTTCCCTGCTCTGCACACCTGCAGTGCCACAAATTTGTAGCCTGCAGCTTGGTGCAGCATATTACTCACTGTACTAGCACAAGTGTTACCTACCCTTGTGGATGGGAGCTGTGTAGTCACCCTACTACAGCGCTAGGCAGGATGGGATCACATGGCTGGACATATCCACACTACCAGTTAGCAAACCTTTAAACTTGGCTCGTGAAAACTGATGCAAAACTGAGCTTTCCTGCAGTACTCACTGGAGTGGGTATCATCTATATGCTTCCATGGTGTATGGGCACAGGGAATCTGGTCCCCCCTTTTCATGCAATAAATGCCACACTACCTTTCAAAACATTTTCCATAGTTTTCTGAACTCACTTTAAGCATGCTTCTGAAGTGTTCTCATATGGCTGCTTGCACAACTCCATTCACCATGGTTAGGAGATTTGCAAGTCTAGCTAGAGCAGTTAGAGATCAGTTAAAGCCATCCTAGTTTCCTAGCCCTTTTTGCTAATTACCCCAGATTACATCATAATCGTTACCATCATTAGTTCTCAACACCTAGCTGTATAAGTGCCCTTTTAGTCAGACTCACAATGTGCCTTCCCCGCTTACTAGGGCCGTAACTAAATCACACATCCCTTTCCTTAGGAAAATCAATACTATGATTAATCCATACTATGTCTGCAATACACCAGGATGTCTTTAGTGAGCTGTATTTTCTAGTGCATACATACTGAGGGGGTGTACTGGTCTTTCTCACTGCTGCAAGACTACATCAGCTCAAAATTAAGAGAAACAAGTAATACATCTCTTCTACCTCCCCAGATGAATGAATTAAGTGAAAAGCCAAAGGCAAGTGCCACATGGAGGTGACTAGTTTACCTGCCAAATGGGTTAAGATATGTGCAGTATCTCAGCAGGTGCAGTTAGCATCAAAAGACTTGATATTTTCTGTCTCTCAGTTCCCCTGTCCACCTGCTGACTTGGTGGTGTTCCCTTGCATTATCCTAGGCAAATGGTGAGTGACTGATGCTGGTCTTTCCCTGCCCTGGGCAGCTTCTTGATGGACTGGTGCCACCCTTCTATTTTTTTGTCCACCTGTTTTTTGGCATAACTTGCGTGTCACTTTCCTCCTGCCCTATTTTCTTGTTAGAGATTCAACCCCCAAATTAATTATTTCCTTCCCTTGCTTGCTTCCTTTCCCCAAACTATTCCATATGAGAATAGTTTGGGGAAAGGAAGCAAGCAGAAGGTGTACCACGTATTCCATATGTGGTACACCTCCTGCTTGGGAGCATGGAAAGATTATTTTTTGGGGGGTGGGTGTGTAGGGCAGGAAGGAGGATACAGCACATGTTGACGACCAGCATACCTTGAAAAATACCTCCAGAGAAGTGCTAGTGTAATGGGAGAGAAGGGGAACAGGTACTCTTGAGATGTATGCTGTCACCTGAAGCAATTTTTCAGCCTCTGTACCTCATTTTATTCCTCACAATATCTATTCCATTGATTAACACAGGTTTTAATTAATTCCATCTGTAAACAACTAGGGAATGATTTAGTAAAATGCTTGTAAGCTTTGCATCATTTTCAAGTTGATGCAAACAAGAATACAAACCTTCAGTGAAGGACAAACCCCAAACAGTCCTTATGAATGTATTCCTAGAGGCCTTATTTTGGGCAGAACACACTGTATCAAGATTTTCTAAAGCAAATTTTGCCTCTTACCATTGTGAAGAAAAGATGGGCATCATAATCTGATTAGAACTGATACATCTGAAATTGCAGCTTGAAATATATATATTTCTACAGACCTCCCTCTAGATGCTGCCACATTTGCATATTGAAGGAGATAGAAAAATACATTTTAAACATAATTTGTTTACAAAAATGTGACTTGGGGACAGGGTGAGTAAAAACCTGCTATTTCCTCATCCTCTCATTACACAGTCTTGCCTCCATTTTGTACTTGATGGCTTTTGTGGAAGTACTGAATCTTCCCAGAGTTCAACCAGAAATGTCAATACAAATAATCTGTCTTCCTTGTTAGAGTAAATTAAACTGTAGGTGAATTCTGTCTTTGCATTGGAAAAGTTCTAGTAGGATTTGATGGAGACTGTCTTGTATAGCACACTCACAAAAAAAAAAAAAATCAGTAAACTCTTTGATGATTGACATTTCTCTATATAGATTGCAGAGTTAGATGTCCTTTAGATATCTGCTGTACCAGTGAAGCAGCTCAGACACAGGTCAAATGACATCAATAAGATCATCCATGATAAATATTTGGATACTGAATTAAAGATAGACTATAAAGGACCATGATTTTCCATGCTCTGTATTTTCAAAGAGTGCATAAACCCTCAAGGGTCCACTAAGTTTGGCACCCAAAAAAATGGAGGTACCTACTGCTTTTGAAATTCCAGACTTTTTAAAATCACTGCTTCTTGGTCATTTATTCAGATCTGCCTTATCTGCCTAAGCTAAGGGGTTTGGTGGCAGTGGTGTTCAGCCAAAGTGACACCTCTACTCTGGCTACAGATTTCAAACACAAGTAAATAAATATTAATTGCAATTTGTCTTTCCTCCCTGTGTTTTGTAAAGTACAAGCACACAAAGAGTAACTTTGTTAAATGGAACAGGCAGGAAGGTGACTTCCAGCAAGTGCCAAATTCAAACTTCTGGACTGTGTGTTAGAGGAAGGGATTTGGCTCTCCTGCCACCTCTTCATAAAAGAGTCAGCACCCTGAAGTAAATGGCAGCGTGCAGCTTTTGCTCTCTGCCACAGACAAACACCAAGCAGTGCCAGCACAAGATGTGGCCAGGCACAAACCTTGGCACTCCAGCTCTGGCATTTTATATCCTTAAGATGGCAGCAGCTATTTAAAAAGGTGTTTGGTTTTTTTTTAATATCTATATATATATTTTCAACTTTTGGAGGTTTTTTGGGGGGATTTTTTTGGTTTTTTTTTTTTTTTTTTTTGAGAAAAGGGAGGGTGCTGGAGAAGCAGTCTTAAAATTGGAAAATTGAGAGAGCTAATTCTTCAGAGCTCCTTTAATCTTCCATTTTCTGCTCAGCAGAATCATATTCATAGCTGGATTATTCATTATTAAGAGCTTATTTGAGATCAAACCCTGTATGTTGGTAGATTAGGACAGTGTGGAAGATTAGCTCCTTGCTGTAGGTGGTGGGAGTAATTTCTTTATCTTATCATTATCACAGACTTTCACTGGTTTTGATCATAATTATTAATTCTACCAGCAGACTCTGTGCAGGGATTAAAATACAGATAGATGTCATTTAAATAGCATAATCAAGCTGAAAGTGAGAGTTTTGTGGCAGGTAAATCCTCTTGTTTATGACAGTCAATTTAATTTTTTGAATTTTCAAACTTATTTGGCCGTTGAAAAATGGTTTTATTTACTTTCATGTCCCTGTAATAGAATTTTATTAAGTATTTTTCTCCCCAAGGAAAATAGTTTTGGTATTCAGGTGAACTTTTGTTCTAATTCGTATAAATGGCATGTAAAACTTTTAAGCAATGTTTCTGCACATCTTTGCATTGCCATAAGTGGAAGCCAAGCATATAGATGAAGAATTAGTGAATGAATTCAAATGAAATAAATCTCCTCCCTCCCCTCCTCCTCCTCTCCCCGTTTCTCTTCTCACTCCCGTCACTCTTTTCTTTTTTTGGGCTTTATTCTCTCAGTGAATGTGGATTAGTGACATGGCTCTGAATATATAAGAATCCAAGAGTCTTTCCTAGTGTCAACAATGGTGAACAGTCTTAGAACGTCAGAAAATTTAAGCTTTCCACATTTCTGAATATAATGAGCAAAGCAGCAAAGAAAAAGGAGAAAATATTTCATCAGCAAAAGCTTTTAAGTTAGAGTTTAGATTAGAACCTCAGCATAGCAGAGGGCTGCTCCATTTGCTAAAGCATAGAAGTGTTTCACTGCATAAAGAAAATGAATGATAATATTATATATTATTGAAGTGATCATAGCACTCTGATTTTACAAAATGTAAAATGCAGGAAGGTGAGGAGCAGATACAACCCTGGGAAGAATATGTAACAGCAGCTCATACACACACAGCTGCAGTGAAGATGGCAGGTTCACAGTTGCATCTGTTTTGAATTTGATAATAATCAGGCAGTTGATACGATGAAATGATTATGACAAAGGTAGTGATTACACCCTTACCCAGAGATTTCTTTTCTGTCACATTCACTTTTTTTGCTTGTATCTTGAATTTCAGCTTACACTGCATGCTCTCTAGAGAACGTTTGGCTTTTTGTCACATTTTTGTTCAGCATTTAGCTTGGCAGGTCAGGCTGTCTTGGATAGCATGGCAACCAGCTAGGAAGATCTGCATTTCAGCTGCATGTGACAGGAGACAGAGCTGAGCGTTTGGTCCTCTGCCTCTGGTTATGCAAGGGCTTTGAAGGTGGCAGAATTTTGGACTCTGAGAAATGGTAGTGTTATAGTGTTGCTAGGAAATGAGATAAGGGTTTTTTAAAATGTTAACTTGGAAAAACTCATCAAAATATGTGCAAATATTCTGTCCAATGTGTCCTGGGTTCAGCTAGGACAGGGTTAATTTTCACCAGGTGAATGTGATGGGACACAGCCAGGACAGGTGATCCAAACCATGCAGGTATTCCATACTATGTGACATTGTGCATCATGCTCAGTATAAAAAAGAGATGGATGGGAAGAGATGTCACTGCTCTAGGATGTGAGGCTCAGGGACGGCCCAACTTTGCAATTGGGCTTAAGCACACAGTCTGAGTTGTACGGTCCTTGGTGAGAAACCACAGTGAGTATCGCCAGTTCTGTATGTTCTGCTTTAAATCCTGTTGTTATTTCCCTCTCCCTGTGCTGTCCCAGGAATCTGTCCTTATCCCAACTCATGAGGTTTGCCTTTGTCTTCCCATTCTGCTCCTCATCTTGCCAGGGGAGGTCATGATTGGCTGGAGCTAAACACAATGTCAGGGAGAAAGCTGATGGTATGCAGAGGTCCTAGAGTCCTCCCAGACACAGATCTCTAACATCAAACTAAGATCTAGGTAATCTGGAGATTCCCAGGAATGTCTGCATACTTGTCTATCTTCTCAGTGTGTAACAATGATAGCAGCTTCCTTCTGACTCTTTCTGCACATTTACAGACATGGCTATGGCCACACTATATCCTTCTTGACCCATTTCTCCTGAAAGCCATTTCTTGATGTTTTTCTGTTGACATAAGGAATACTTTCTTGGGTAAACAGCATGTGCAGGGCTCATAGAGCTGTCTGGGGATTCTCTCATCATCTGAGAATACTCTGAGTGCACACGTGTGTACATTGGGAAGGATTGGTGCCACAAAACCCCCCTGCCAAACCCTAAATCTAACAACTGAAGTTTAAGACTAGTTAAAAGTTTTGTTTTTTTTTATAAGATATATCCCCAATGAATATAAAAAAATGCTTTTCTTTGAGCCAGTGAGTGCACAAAAGCCAATAAATTCCCCATGGCTCTTGTGGGGGAATTGGGAGTCCAACACACCACATAAGCACCACTATTTAAACTTAAAATCTGCTATAATGGATTCCTATCCAAAGCATGTTGTAACTAGACAAAAGGTGCATCCAGTACTAAAGCATATTGAAACCAAAATATTCATATTGCTTATTGTAATCAGTTAACTAAAAAATAATTGAAAATATGCGTTTTGGGTTTTTTCTGGTTGTTCTCTGCAGCAAAAGGATTTGAGCTTTTTCTCCTGTGACAAGGCACCAGCAAATCAATTCTGATCAGTAGATTTACCTGCTTGTTCAGTAGGGTGTTGTAAACCCTCATGATTTAAGAGCACAGGCTGCTGTTGTGCATTTGAAAGAACTCCAGCTGTATCTCCAAGGTCTGTTAATACTGAAAAATTTTCTGTGCTGTTCACTTGTCCCAAAGTTCAGGTCATATCTCATTTCTCTGTTAATGATATGATTTTATGGTGCAGAATCCAAGAGTAATTAAAACTTGCTCACACTCCTTGGGATCAAGTTGTCCTGCTGTTTATAACTAATTGAATTCAGAATGATTTTTGGAAGCTTTCCATAAGTATCAACAGAAGCATAACTTTTTCAGAGGGAACTCAGACTGAATAGAAACCAACTGAAGACTTAAAAAAGTTGTCCTGGTTCTGGCCAGGACAGAGCTGACTTTCCCCAGCAGCTAGCACAGGTGAGATGAGTTGTCTGGGGCTGTTTGTTTCCCCAGCAGCCAGCACAGGTGAGATGAGTTGTCCTGGGCTGTTTTCCACATCACCTGACATCAATCCAGCCCCTATAAAATGGGCTGGTGGGGCAGGGGTNGCTGGTGGGGCAGAGGCAGGGGTTGAGTGCAGAGGTCCCTGTGCTGGTGTGGAGGTTCCTGTTGGCTGTTCATCATTTGGTAAAGTACTCTGGGTTCTCACCGGGTGTGTCTGTTCTTGATTACTTCTCAAAGTGCTTATTAATAAACTGTCTTTATTTGTGGGGTTTGCTCTGTGTTGTCTCCTTACAAAGATGAGTGAGTAGATGGTGGTCCTCAGCCTCTGCTCAGGGCTGAACTGCAACAAAAGTTAAACTATTGTTATGTGCTGCTCAAGCCCAGCTCTGCAGCGTGTCCTTAAAAGAAAAAGCAAGTCTTCATGGGATGACTTGGTCCACCCTTATGTCTTTCATGTTGCCTCAGAAGAATAATTGTAGAGCTGGAAGGACTTTTTTGGTTCGGTGAAAGTGCAGAAGAAGATTGCTTGGCAGGCTTGGGGAAGGTAGAATGTACTGTCAGATAAAGCTGTAAGGGAGGAGGTGTGCAAGTAAGAGTGGGGAAAACCAGAAGGATGTAGCCTTGCTGGAAATCAGGGTGGTGAAATAGGAGGAGCAATAGGGGAACATAGAGAAGTGGAAGCTAGGAAAGCTTCTGCATCAAGTAGCTTGAACTTATTTTGAGGTGGAAAAAGGGTAGATCAAGTGTGTAGAGACTATGTGATATTTAACTAAGGAAGACCTAGAGTTTCAGCAGAGACAAGATAGAAAGCAAGACCAGAATGGAATGATGTTGCTACCAAGATAATACTTCTTTGCCTATAGTAATTTTGATTGTGTGTGGTTTTTTTAAATATCTTATGTGTAACTGTTTACTTAATGGAAATCTACAAAAGTCTTACCATGTGTAGCTTTTTTACAATGTTTCCCCTGAGCTGTAGTGTATCCTAGAGCTATTTTCAGAACTTTCCATCTGTTTAACAAACAATTTCCTCTTGAAACTCAAAAGTAGAAGGTAATAAGCATTGGGGTTACTATATGTGTGTTCTGCTTGTGCCCTTCCCCTATGCAGTGAGCAAGCTATTGCAGAGTGAGGTTTGGCTTAAATTACAAACAGGATGTGCAAATACATACTTTTTACTTAAAACATACAGAGAACTCACTTAGATGCTTACTGCAGAATTTATAGGAGTATATTAGTGCATATAAGGTAATGGTTATAGTATAAATATGTGAAGAGAATGAAAATGATCAACTATCTCCCATGGCTCTTGGTTAACAGGAGTATTGGTTTGCAGAGGGGAGAGTAATTGTCTTTAAATAATTTTTACTAATTGTGATGGTATGCTTCCCCCACCTTTGCCTGACTTTTTCCTGTGAATCTGACTAATTGATAGCACTGGTGGTGGCTTTAGTGTCTGCATCTGTCTCACAGTGATTTTGTGAAGACAGATAACAACACTATAGGCAAGGGCAGTCTATGCTAATGTGCCTGCCAGGGCAGAGCACTGGTCAGTGTCCACTGGCACCTGTGAGTGTGCTGTAAATATGGCTATGAGCCAATTGTCTTACTCCATAAATACCAAGCAGTCCAAGAGCTCTTTGAGCTCTCCTGAGATGACAGCAGGCTGTGTGTGAGGATCTCCCCTTGGAAGGGACACCTTTCCTCGAGGCTGAGAGAATCCTTGCCACAACAGATCATTGGTAAGTGAATTGGGAATAAGTGCACTAAAATTGTTATCTTAGCTAAGAGATACAAAGGGTTGCTTGTGTGTATATATAATCCTTTAGACCTAAACCATTGACCAACTCTGGGACTAAATCTGGATCCAGCCACACCTGGGTTCCTCTCTGAGGAGTTTGGAAAGCAAGGGGGTCCTTTCTGAACCCCGTGACTCAATGGGAGGGTCTCCCTGAAAGACTCATCTGACCCTGTTCTCTATGCATGAACTAATCAAGATTACCTTACCACTGAATCTTAATTACTGTCACGTTTATTATCAAGCACTGTTACACCCTCAGCTTTCTATCAATAACTATAGTGCTGCCTCTCTCAAGAGTGAAGTGTGTTCCTGCTATCTACCCCATCTGTGACACTAGGCAGTTTACCTGAGGATGTGGCACCCTGCTTATGTTGAGTAGGCCAGGTTTCTTCTAGGAAGGAGTTGGCTGGATATGGTGGAATAGAATTTCTTGTTAGGCAAGGAACAAGCTATTAACTTTTCACTGTCTAGTAATTACTGCATGCAGTTGTAGTGTTGGTTGGTCTTGGTTCCTGCAACCATTCTGATACAGTTCTGTGCAAAATAGGTAAAATGGGTTCTGTGCTGTGTAGGGACTCCTTTTGGAGTCACTGCCACTTCAGAGGAAAAATTTTGGGCTAGCAGCCGAGTAAGGTTTTTTGCACATCCAGTATGATTTTGTAATTTGTTCCTTGATTAATTTCTCTGTTTTGGTATATGTGCTCTGGCTGTCTGAGCAGATTTTCATTATAAAGACAGCTCACCAAAAATCAAATCAAAGAAAACCCCAACTGTGTTTTGCTTGAGCACAACACAAAAACCCTTTTGAAGAAAAGGAGGCAGCCTTGACAGCAGATTAATGAATATATAGGCAGTATGAAATAGATCTCAATTTTCTTTCACCTACAGAGGATTATAATCATGTAATCTGGTGAGTCAAGGCCAAGAGATCTGTCTGTAAGAGTTAGTGTTCTAGCAGATCAGAGCCTTGGTGTTACTTGCTGCTGCTGTGACAGAAATTTATGAGAATGTCAAGAAGAAGAAAGAAATCTTAACATGAGACATAAAACAAATAGAAAACAGACCAAAAGGAAAGAAATTGATTTAAAGACAAATAAATTTTTGAGTCCAGGTATGGGTATGTTTTCACTAGGGACACAGTCAGAATTACCAGATTCTCAGTGCTTCATTATCATATGGAAAAAAAGTAATTAGGGAAGGGATCATCCATGTGGTTCTGAAGTTACATTGAAAAGACCTGCTCACTGACTCCTCTGATGCAAGAATTAAGGGATGTGGTACTTTGAGCCTGCAGAGTAAATGCTGTGTGTTTGAGGCAAGATGTGGATTCATTTTCTAGTTAGGTTTAAAAACTGAATGAATATTACATGGATGACAAACCCTGTAGAAACTGCTAAATATAAAACTAGTTATGTGAAGAAGTCCTAAATGGAAATTGTTGCAGTTTGGCAGAATGCTCTTGGGAAGTATTGATATGTCCTGATTTTTAACTCCATAGGCATTTGCTGATGGCTGTTTTGGAGGCCTCTGTGTTGCTGGATTTTGTGCAACTGTGGATACAACAATTCTCATCTTCTAGTGATATTGAACCTTCTATTTTCTTTAGGAAAACAAATTTATATATATACACACATATATATGCCCCTCCCTCTCCCTTTGAGGTGTTTTCATCTTGTTCAGGAAATAAATATCTTGGGGTATTCCTAATCATCATAAGATTCTGCAGGTGTTAGAAGATATTTAGCATTTAAATATTTCTGGTTTTAAATTTCATTAATGTTTGTCGAGATAGTGAACAGTATTTAAACAATGTGTTGAGCAAAGATTTCTAAGCCATGTGGGAAGTTAGAATACAGAAAACTAAAACTCCTACTAAACCCAAAGCAGAAATTCAGCAAAACAAGAGATGCTTTTTCATATGATGAGGTGCAGAAAGAAAGTGAAAAAGTAAAAAAAAAAAACCACACAAACCAATGAAGTAGCATCTTTGCCCTCATCCCTCCTCAAAAAAACTTGAAGATTGCCATGAATGGCTAGGAATCAAAGTGCTAACAGTGACATTAATTTCATTACTAAAAGATCAAGGTCACAACAATGGTTGTTACCTGCAATTTCCCATTCCTGCAATTATATTATTATGAAAATGAACACTTGCTAACTACAGTAAAGCTTTCAGGGGCACTGGAATGAATTATTTTCACTTCAGCATGCTTACTAATTGTGTCAGGACCTCAGTGTAATGCGATTACCATTGCTTTGGTCTCATCAGGACTACAAACAGTGGATAGGCCTGCTTCTAGGCTTCATCTGCACATAAATTTTATACCAGTATAACTGTTTAGATGAGCACTGTGTTTTACCAAAATATTTATCTCATTATAAATCCTAGTAGAATAAACTACTCGGGAATGAGCTATATTAGTATAGGTATGCTTATAGCACAATATAATTTGGTCCAGAATAAGCTGTTGTAAAAGTTTGTGATGCAGTTTAACAAGATGCAAAGAAACGTCCTGTTTGTGATCCAGCTATGTTGGTGGAAGAAATTACCACATCTTAGCTGCTAGTTACCCAGAACTACCAGCAAAGTATTTTTCATGAGCATTCCCTAAACTGCTTCAGGCAATATGAGCCAGTATGGCAGTGGCCTGGCAGCTTTTGCCTGTGGTGACTTGGGGAGCACCTGCAAAGGCTGCTTGGCTTCTTGCCTGCTTTTGGTGACATCTTCAGCATAGGGACACTCACACCAGCTGTTGGAAGCAGTTGTCTCATTGGCAAAGATGGATTTGCAGTGTGTGTCCACAGCCTCATAGCTGTGTTGCTTTCTGGTGGAGATCAGGTTTTACCCCCGTTGGATTTGTGGTAACAAATGCACAATTTCAGCTGAATCTCCCACTGCAGACAGTCATGGTCCAGAAGGCTTTCCAGCCTCATCTTGTAAAGTAATATGTGCTTTCCTTCTGCTTCTGTGATAGTAGTAGAAGTAGACTAAGCTAGAGTTTTACTCTTCTGATAGCTGAAAGCTTTTTGCTTCCAGCCTATATTTAGTCAGTCAGTTTATAACTCCATGGTCTGTTCACATTTTTCAGCTTAAACAGCCCTTTTCTCACATTGGTGTTAACTTTCTACAGATAGCTATGGGATGTGACCATGTCTCCTCTTATCCTTTGTTTTACCTAAGCCTAGTTAGAAGATGGACTCTAATAAACTCTGCTCATCAGGCATTTCTTGCTCCTAGTACTTCTCATTGAATTGCTTCAGACTGAACCTGTCATTCTTGAACATCAGTATCCTGAACTACCTGTAATAAACATGTTGTTTCTGGGTGCTTTTACTACATGTATCTGTGCTTCTACTGGAAATTCTTGTCCCAAAGCATTCTTGGTAGCTTTTGCCTTTATTATGGCTGAATCATTGTGTCTCATTGTCACCCAATTATCTAAGATAATTTGTTTCTAGCATATAGCAGAATTTCTTCTTTTATTCCTGCATGCATGACTTTGTACTCTGTCCTTTTATCTCATACTTGGATCCCAGAGGACTTTCAGTTTTTCTTCTGTGATATTCCATTCTTTCTCCATATTGACATTATCTCCCAACCAGTGCTGGCAGTGAATTTCATTATGTTGTTTCTGCCAACATCATTAGTAGTTTTTTTTAATGCTGTTAGGACATTTACTTGACCAGCAAAATCACTTCTTACCTCTTGATTAACTAATTCTTAGTTTTTTTGGGACCACGTTCTTTAGCTGATAGTTTAGCAGTCTACCAAGTGGTGCCTAAAAAGAGTAGATCTCCCATAGAGCATGTTTGGGGTTTTTTTTAAAAATACATCTATTTTTACAAAACCAGGTTGTGTTAGGTAAGTCAAACAATAATGGGAGAAACTACTGAACTTCATAGATACTGAAAAAGGACTGTGTGGAGCTACTGTTGAGCCAATGTCAAAAGATAGCGAAGGGATGCTGACATCTGTGTGTCACTAAGGCTGAAATTATTCAAGTTATAAAATCAGAAAACTGAGACCAGTGAGAATAGTGTAGAGATGGGCAGGTTGGTTGCTTTTGGAGAGGGAAAGGGAAGAAAGGAAGCATGAGAAAATTCCAATAATGCTATCAGGTAAGGTGGAGAATGTCTGCTGAGCTGCACTGTACCCAACCAGAAGAGCACTGGAAGGACCATAAAACTATGATGGGATCATGCAGAGTGTTAGACTTGCTTCTCCAAGCTGGAACATAGGAAGTTCCATGTGAATGTAAGGAAAAATATTCTCACTGTTAGGGTGACAGATCACTGGAACAGGCTGTTCAGAGAGGCTGTGGAGTCTCCTTCTCTGGAGACATTCCAGACCAATCTGGACATGTTCCTGTGTGATCTACTCTAGGTGATCCTGCTCAGGCAGGGGGGTTGGAATAGATCTTTTGAGGTCCCTTCCAACTCCTAATGTTCTGTGATTCTGTAGTCAGGGTTGGGCAAAAATTAGGACCATTAGGTGTTTCTTTGTGAAAGGCTTTTCCTTTTTAAAAAGGCGATGATGCTGCTGTCATTGTTTGTGGTTTTTTTGTTTGTTCATTTGGTTGGGCTGTTTTTTTTTCTTGTATAAATGCTCACCTCTGGGGGACACTGAACATTTGTGGGCTTGAATCCCACACTCTGAGACTGGGTTCCTGTCCTTTTGGGGTTTGCAGTTAATGTTATGTAGCTTCTCCCATTGTAGCTCTCTGTAGCTGTATCTTGAGATAAAGTGAAAGTTTATCTGTGTTTCTTCTGGACATTTATAAATCAGAATCCAGTATTTTCTAATGGGATTGTGGTGTGTTACGAGACACTTCATCCTTCATTGTACTACCAATCTGCAAAATACTTCTCTGAAACTTCTATCTTTTATAAAAAATATTTTTGGAAGAAGTTCTGTTTCTTTATTTCCCTTTTATTTTGCTTTCATATTGAAATGTATATACATATATAATTTTTTATTAACATGAGTATAATTTTAGGGACTAGTGGTAATTCTACAGTTCTGAAAACACAGGCAATATTATTGTTAAGAGTGTATCAACATTAGTTCTTTGTGTAATATGATAATTTAGATGTGATTTTTTTTTGTTTCAAACCAAACTTGTGAGTTTGCATAGCACTAACAATAATGGAGATGGGTACTGTAAGGTAGGACCAAGAGAAAAAACAGAAAAATGTCAGAATAGTTCATTGAATAGTATCCTCTGACTAAACTGTCGCTACACACATAAGCTGGGTTTGAGCCCAGATAATTTGCATGTTATCTTTGATAATTAAAGACACTTAAATGTCAAGTGGCAACTCTTCTGAACTTTAGCCAACTTCATACATTATTTTATTTCTAAGATCTTGTGGCCTTTTTGTTTTTCCCACCAGTTCCTTATTTCATTGTCTTTATTTTGAAAAGAGAAGAGAAAAACTTGGGGAAAAATATTGTGATGTTTCTTTTAATGAATGCGTCAATGTGCTATTAGAGACCTCTTCAGTTACCAAGTTAGTGAGCTTATAGCCATAAGAAACAGTTTAGAATACTATAATTTTACCCATGTCTGCAGCATTTACTGATTTTTATTTTTTAACATCTGTAGTTGTAGACCATCCATCAGAGATATGAAATGGCATAGTGTTTTCATCATGGCTGAAAAATACCAAGTAACAGTAGCTAAAGACTTTTCTCTACTGGAGAAAAGTGAAAACTTAACTTTGTATCAACCTTTTACATGTTTTTTTTTACATCAAAATAGCAAATCTATAAGAAATCGTAGCATAAGGAATTAACTGTAGGGATTTTTATATTCATGTAGCTGCTCAAAGTCTAGGGAAAGTTCTCCAAGAGGTTTTTAGAACAAGAGAGTTAGCTTGATGCTGTATGCACACCTTTATTACAGGAAGGACTAACTCCAAGAGGGGCTGAATGGTTTAAGAGGGTTTTAAAGTGTGGATACAAGTAAAGATCTTGATGTTCTTCAAAATAACACTCCAGTAAAACTCTGAAGGGAAAGCTGTGACTCACAGCAGTGCTGCTTTAGGTGCTGGAACAGGATGGTTTCAACCTATGTACAGTGAGCAGCTTGGAGTTACTGCCTACTTAGAATTTGCTTTATAGAAGGGTTTCAGAATGTACTTGGCACACAGGTCTGTATTTGTGCTGGAACGTGGCAATTCTTAGTGACAACTTGTTTGTGTGGTAGGTTGACTATGACTGAGGGCCAGGTGCTCACCAGAGCTGCTCTGGCATTGGTTCTGTTAGATCCAGGCAAAGCTTCTTGCAGAAGCCAATCCTGCAGTGCCACCCCTGACCCCCCCCAAAAAGTAAACCCAATCCCAAACCTTATCATGCAAACCAAAAACTCTGATAGTATTTTTCTGAAGCCTCTCTTGCTCTCTCTCTGTGGCCATAAGCTCCTCATGTCTCTTTGAGGTAGGCATGCCTACTCATTTCTATTCTTATCCTGGAGAAATTGAGGAGTGACAGATAGCCAGGTAGAATTTGCTATGGTCCAAAACATGTAAGTGTAATTGCTAGAAACCTACGTTGCAATGACTGATCTTCTACAAATTTCTAGACATTCTAAATTTCCTGAGATAGTTTAGGTGACCTTAGCTTAGCATAGACCTTTCCTGAGGACTGATCTCACTGAGGAGAGCTTAATTTTTTTATCATGATAGAAAGTATGTTAAGAATATACCAGTTTGGATCTCCTGTGAGCTTTGTCAGTTAATTTTTTTTTAATTAATTTGATCATATTTAGAGACTTGCACTGTTTTTATAAATATTAATATTACATCTGTAGGTAGGTGAGTGCTGTGTGGACTTCTGACTAGGAAGAGATCTCTGATTAGAAGAAAATGCCACTCAGGCCATTACTTTGGTAATTAATTCTATTATAAATTATAATACAGTAAAAGTCACATTGAAATTCTAAAAAGCCCTGTAATTTTTCCCCCAGTATTGCACAGAAAACTGAAGGGAAATAGTATAATATCAAACACATGGAAAAGTAGAGTAACCTTGCAAATTATCTGCATGCCAAATTACCTCTGTATTGGCACTGTACAACCATTTCTGACTTAATTTTTGGCTTGGTTTGACTACCACTGTGTGTAAACTATCTGAAATCTGCAATGCCCTCTGCAGTTAAGGCTTTGTTAAAGGGGACAGACACTTATTTCTCTCACTGCTTGTGCCTGAAAGCTAAAAATCAGGTAACACACCATACCTTCAGTAAGTTCTGCTATGAAATAAACCACAGTCTTTGTTGTGGCTTAAAAGATTTTAAGGGAATTTTTGCTGGTAGTATGAAAAGTAAGTTGAAATGATGTGTTATACTGAAAGGTGCAAATGACACATACCCAGGCTGTTGATTCATAAGTGTTCAGACCTTGGTGGAAGATGCTGTTCAGTTTAAAACATTCTTTTTTTCCTGGTACCTAAATATTCAAGGCTTCTTCATGTTTTGAAGAAACTGTGCAAGAGGGTGCATAGTCACCTTTCTTTTAAAGGCCATGACATTTCAAAGGCAGTTGTTGAGAAGCTTAAGGCTTGGAGCAGAAAGAAAGACCTAGTATGTTAGACTAGTCTGACACCAGAGACACATGTCCAAGTGGTTTGAAGATCCTTAGCTAGGTTGCTGCCAGATGTCAGTCCTGTACTCCTTTGGTTTCTCTTCTGCCTGAGGGAATGAGTTTGTATACAGACAAGTTCTAAAATCAAATACCTACCTGGGTGTGATTGACATAAAATCTAAAGCAAAATCTTCTTGCTCCCTGAAAAGGAGAGGGATTACAGTTTGGATGCAAATCTTTTTCTATGGTTTTCCTAATTATTGCATGTTGCAAAGAAAGCATACATGTATCAAAACATTAATCCAAGTAAGGGGGGAGTGGTAGAAATGGTATATATAGATAAATCTTCAAATTTATTGGACTATAGTTTGTTTTTTGCATGTTATACAAATGAATGGGTGGAAGATAATCTATCTCAAATAACTACAGACACATAATCAACTCACTTTATGTGCTAGTGATGGAAGAATCATAGAAAGCCATTCCCCTTGTCCCCTGTAATTTGATGCCAGCTGGGTGACAAATTACACAATGGGATCTTCTTGTACCTTTAAAGGTCATCTGTCCCCCAGAGCTGCTGTTGATAAAGTCACGTTAGTAAAAGTGAACAAGTGAGGGATGGGGGGGGGTAAGAGACATCAGCATGCTAGAAGAATGTATGTGGATAAATAAGCCTTTTAACTTGGAAGCTTTTTCCTGCAACGTTGAGTTATCATTGTAGTCAGTTTGCAACACTAATCAACACTAGATAGGCAGGAAATCAAACTGCTTAGTGCTCACGGGGTAAACACGAGGATTTGTATCAAACTGCAGCACTTACTTCCCAGCTAAGCCAGATTGTCCCCCTTGAGCTATTTTCAAAATGCATCAGCAAGAAGGAGGTTATGTAAAAAGGCCTTAAACCATATGTTACCAGGTTGTACCCACTTACATCAAATATATTAGGGCTGGTTCTAGATAAGTGTGCACTGCACACAACACTTGGATTAAATGAAGTTTTGCCTAATTCAAAAAATTCTGCCGACAGAATAACCTCATGCTGACTCCTAATGGCAAAAGCTGATACATAATGTATGCTGGCTTTGCACTTTGCTGATGGAATTACCAGGGAAGAGAATACCTGGTCATAAAGCAAACATCTCCCTGCTGTGGGAGAACAAGATTTTGGAGGATTTATTACAAATAGATTCAGTGGGCTGCTTATAAAGACATGAAAGAACTAATTTTCAAGATTAAATATTGGTCTAAATTACAAAGTCATTGTTCAGCAGAGTGAGCTAGGACAAGATTGTGAAATAGTGAAGGTCATACTATCAACTATTTATTTCCCCTTGGTGGCTAATGTGGGACATTAGATAAGGAGTTCTGGCTACTGTTTTGGCTGTAATTGATAATCATCAAATTCAAGTGAGGCTAATTACCAGAAATATGAATAGAATATATCCAGTTAATATCCTATAGTCTTCATCCAATCTGTGTTTACTTTTTAACCCTGGTCTCTTTTATGCCCCATTATTTCTTTCTTGTAATGTGGAGTTCTCAGCAATGTTTTGTTATTTTCGAAAGTTGTACAGGTGAGTTTTTAAAATATATTATTTGGATTTGATATTTTAAAGCTGTTTATAGGAAATACTAACTTCTATAGCTCAGCTGTGTGTTGGATAAAATAGCTTCAAATTATTTGTGTAGCTTGGGCAGCTAGCACCAAGCAAATCGATTCCCGAGGTAATGTCTTTTGTTTCTATGGTTTGCCTAGCTGCACAGAGGTGAAGAGAAATAAAGTAGCTCAGGTGTTTCTGGTTCTTCCCCTGCTTTCTCCATCTTTTTCATTTTAAAGTGCCATTCTTCAAGTGAGCTGTATTTCTTTCCCAGATGTATTTCAAAACTTGCAGTATATTGTAAGTCTGGAAACACTTGTGAATAGACTGACTTTGGTTTTATTTGGAGCAATTAATTCAGTTCAATTTGCAGTGGGTTTGTGATTGCATTAGCATGTTGAAAAGGAGTGTGATTTGCAACTTGTAGGTTATGTAGTAACACCTGTAATGACAATAAATGTCTGATTAGTCACTTTGGGTGGATCACCTTTTTGCCTTGATTTCAGATGGATATATGATCTCTTAGTGTGTAGCATCTTTAGCTGATAAGCTAATTAAGTGGTAATATCACTAAAAGTGGGACATAGTATTACAATTATTAATTGTAAAAACATTTGAATCAAATTAAATTGAAGAAAAGAAATCAAATAGAATCCAAGGGATGAAAAGCACTGGGCTGTTTACACTAGATTGTGACATGTTCTGAACAGAACCTCGCACACAGATGGCCCTCCCTAGGCTTCAGAAGGGTGTTACAGGTGAAGAGGAGCAGACCAGACAGTATGAAGCTGGATATGTTGCATGAATTAGATAAAGGGATGGCTCATCTCCCTCAAATCCCTTTGTGTAATCTGTATTGAACTTGAGTCTACCCCTAAAAGCCACTGAAAGAAAAGTCTTTTCTGCACCTCTCAAACCCTCTGCTGTTAAAAAGGGGGGGAAATACAATAGAAGATAGAGTAATTTTCTAAAAGCTATGAGGAGCTACAAGGGAAGGAAGCATACACATAAAGGGATGAATGTGTTTTGAAATTAGGCTTCATTTTAGTTCTGGGTTTTGTGGTTTATTCAAATGAAGACTACTTGCATGATTATTTTCTACAGCAGGTTTTACAGGGAAACACCTGAGTAATTTTCAGGTGTGAGCAGAGGTAGCCTTGTCACTGGAAATGGTGGCTGCTGAGCAGTAATGAGCTAGTAATATACACCGTGCTGCCCAGCATCACCATGCTTCCCAGCATCACTGTGCTGTAGCTCTGCTGTGGGAAGGGATATGAGCATGATGTGGTCAATTCCTCTCTGACATGGGCTGACCTTCCAGCATCTAGACTCAGCTTTGAGACAGTCTCAAGGAGTGCTGATTATCAAAACCTTTTTTTTTATGGCTAGACGTTTGGCTGACATTCACATACAGTTATATAAGACACTTTGACAGGGGTTTGCAAATGTGGAATAAATCCTGAAACCTAGCTTGAGTTCTCTTGGAGTTTCTGATGAGTGGTGCATGAGGACAACTATTTCTGCTAAAATGCCTGTGTGGGATGGCTTGAATCCAGTCTGATTTAGGAATCAAACTGCAGCAGGTGGGAGAAAATTCCTATGTGTGCAATGGATAATTGTAACTAGTGGTTTTGTCTTTACTTCTGTAAGAAGTGACACTGAGGCTTTTATTTCTTACAACAGTTATGTATTGGGTTCTATCTCATTCTAGCTTCTGGGAAAAGTTGATCATAAACTGTAAGGTAGGCAACACTTTGATCTATCACAGAATGAAAGCTGGGAAGGCATCTGGATGCAGGACTAGGGATGTGTTTATAAGTGGAACCAAAGCTCCTGGTATAGTAAGGCTAAATATATATAAAATGTGTCAACTTCAGCAACAGCACAAAAAATAACATTTGATTTCCAGTGTTTTTCTTAAGAGAAAAAGAGTGAGTAGCAATGTCTGGGTGACCATAAAGGCTGAATAACACTCCAATGCATGTGAAAATTGTGTATTTTATTGCGCTTTTTTCATAAGTAGGAGTATCATATATAAAATTTTCCCTATTGAATAGGGACTGAGCCATTCCACATCTTATGTGTATGTACACTTGGCACTGCTTCAGGATAGAAACACAGTAGTTTTCTGCATCTAGCATGCTGTAAATATCAGCTGGTGTGGGCTTAATCTGCCTTATAGCTTAAACTGGGGTGTGTTGTTAGAGCATGACTTACTAACCTATACTAACTGTACTGTGCAAGATGAAAAAAAGACAATGGGCTCTGCCTATGGTATGTAATGTTCTATAGGAAGATACCATTTCCCTAGGAGTTGTTACAGTGGTCATGGACTGAGAGAACACCTAGCCTATTGGCAAACAGCTCGGAAAACTATAAATCCATTTGAATCAAAGCTTTACTTTTCAATTCAGTTTTACAACTAATCCTCCCTCTAAACTTGATGCCTATTTCCTATGCTATGGTTTCCCTTGCTGTACTTCTGGTCTTCTATATGTAGATTAGAACCCAGGCTGCCTGTGTTCTGCATTTGTAAAGTTTTTAGGTCAATGGGGTGGCTTTGAAGGAAAAATACAAAGTTTAAGACAGTCTTGCCTGACAGATGCAGAATCTCTATTTCGTTTAGCCATAGTAATTCCTCCCACTCTATTGCTCTTTGCTTGCCAGCACACATTAGTCCTCTTTAATATACATAGTCTCTGGTGTGTATTGTATCCTCTTTCCATTTTTACATTTACACATGCATTTCTTTTTCTAGGATATATATGTTATAGTTGCTATTGTAGGTTTTGTTTTGGAAATGGCCTGTATGCACAGAGGAACTGTAAGCTAATGAGAACTAAACCACTCAGTCTTGCTTTCTTGACTGCAAAGAGGTTGCATAAATCCTGGATTAAATCAATATGGACTGAATATTTCTTATTGTGTAGTAGGTGACTTTTCATACAATAATCTTGAACAGTGGAAACTCTTCTTACAGAATGGCAGGTAAATTTCACTGTATGATAATAAATTTCCTTCATTCAATATTTCTTGTAATAAATTTGAACATCATATATCTTAAACAGAAATGTTCCCAGCTGCTGGGATTAACATGCAAAGCTGTTTCTTAACAGTAGTCACTCTTTTTAAAGAAACTGACACTGAGAGCTTAGAGGCTCTTGTTCTTAATTTTTAAACCTACTAATTTCATTGTGTCTGATACAAAGCAGAACATCCTTGCCATAATTACTGTATAAGTTATTTTTTTCCCCATAAAGTTGTAATTTTCCTAAAATAAGCTGGACTGCTTCAATTATGTAAATCAAATATCTAGAGAATATAATGACTGCATTGGTGAAACACAATAGAACTTAACAAGAAGCCAGCAGAGAGGCAGAGAGTGACGGGGAAGGCAAGAGCCCAAATTAGGATATTTTTTTCAATTAGAACCACAGCAAATTCTCTGCCCTGCTGGTAAACTGGCTCCTGCAGCTTCTCACTCTGCCAGATTTGCTCTTCCCCTGGTGCCCGCGTGTGACCATTAAGATTGGCAGGAAGTGTAGGCTAAAATGAAAGCTACTGTGTCGAGACAGAGTAGCTGAGAAAAAAGTGTTTTACTTCTGTTGTTGCTTTTGTGTGCTTACATTGAAGCTAATATATAGACAGTAGTGCCTAAAAGAGCCAAAGAACTAATGATAAATTTAATGTGAATGTCTCCAGCAATATAAGGTGAAACAATGAGATGGAAAAAGGACATAGTTATAGCTAAAAAAATGTTAAGCTGGGACTGACAACCTGAATCAAATGGCTGGCATGAGGTGGCCTTGAGTTTTTTTCTCCTGACAATAGCCCACTCTTCCATACTTGTCTTATGTGACTTCTCCCGAAAATCCCAACAATCCCTCAATCAAGACCTCCTTAGAGACCTAAATTACACTCTTCTTAGGATGCATCTGTTTCTGTCTCTGTTCCAGATGGAATGATCAGATTGAAGACAGCTCTGCAAAGGTGAAGTCTCACCACTGATTTCTACTGTGAAGTCACTCAGCTTTATTTTCCATTCTAATCTGTGTGGGTTTTAGTTTGAAAAGCTTTTTTTAGCAGCTGACATATTCAGCAGAGACCTTCACTGATCTCTTTGCAGTGATTCCCATTTTTTTCTAAATTATAGCCAATGTAGAAGTTGTGTGAGTACAAGATTTGTTTTTTCTGAAATGTTTTTCAGAGCAAGCTCTACACCACTTTTAATGTGGTGTAGAGCTTGATCACGTTCTTGTGACAGTTCATTTTGCTCAGTTCTGGTTTTTGTTAAGTTTTGGCTAAAACCAATGTACAACATGTACTCTTCTGTGTGTATTCACCATTGCTGTAGTTTGACATCTTAGACATCCAAGTGTTGATAATTTGTAATGATTCTAGTTCTAATAATCCTGTTTTACACTGGGCCTTTTCATCCTTAACTGTTTTTTTTTTACAGTTTCATGGCAGAAGGCATCTGGTCTGATTTAGCACTTTACTTGAGTTTTGTGTTCAAGTAGGTCCATGTCTTACAAAGAACTTTGTCAAAGTGTGTACTAAATTCCAAATAGTCTTGTCCTGGGTTTGGCTAGGACAGGGTTAATTTTCACCAGGGTTTGGGATGTGACACAGCCAGGACAAGTGACCTAAATTAACCAGAGGGCATTCCATACCATATGATGTCATGCTCACTATAAAAGGGGGCTAAGTGGGAAAGAAGCAAGGCAGCTCCAGGCTGTGTGGCTCAGGGATGGTCCTGTTTCAGGGCAGGTCTGAGTCGAGGTTTTGTGAGAAACTGGATTGTGTATCACCAGTTCTGTATATTTTATCAGTCTTGTTATTTCACTCTGCCTGTGCTGTCCCAGTAAAATGTCCTTATCCCAACCCACAGAGTTCACCTTTGTCTCCCCATCACTGTGTAGGGGAAGGAGGTGAGTGAGCAGTGGTGTGATGTCCAGCTGCTGTCTGGGGTTAAACTGACAGGATTTTTGGTGCCCAGTGTATCAATGAAACTTTGGATTGCATTAGTTAGTCCTGCTTATAGGTCAGGTACATGTCACTTTGAGAAACTTAGACATATAGATTTAAAACTTTGCTTGTGTATTCCTTTACCTTGGAGGCTATGCTGAAATATGAGATTACTTATTGTACTTAATTGTTAGCTGTGCAGAGATCAGACAGCTTTGTCATCTGTGTTTCTAGCAGAACAGTGCCAGAACACTGCTGACAGGTAATAATGTTGCTTTCCTTGGTATTGCCACTAAGTTTAGGTTCTGGGAGATGTGATTTACAGAGACTGGAAATAAAGAGCTAGTAGAAATTGTGTGATGTAAGAGTAAGAAAAATATGAAGGGTGACAAATTATGTATAATGAAGACTTGTGTTCAGTACATGTGCTGGTTGCCATGAATTGCTCTCAAGTGCTGGAGAGAATAGGATGAATATGTATATTTACACATCTATTGATGTTATGTTTTTCCAAAGTTGGTAAGTTAATGGTATGATAGTGCTATTCATTAGTCCCCAACACATTTTGCAAAGCTTGCTTTCAGGATCACATGATTTTATTACAATAGTTTAAAACCGAGTGAAGGACTGTTTCAGGGGGAGTTTTACTAATGGCACAAGCACACAGAAGAAAAGTAGCACTCAATGACAGTCAGCAGCATGTACTGCGGGGACCTGTTGTAGGAATTGTTAGCAAAGTGAATTATTGTCATGATCCTTCAGCATATGAAATAGGCTTTAGACTTTGATATGTGAATTTCCAATATATAGAGGATATATTAGATCCTGGTTATCCCAGCATATCAGAGGGAAAATCCCGTCACTTATTTGTATGTGCAAATTCTATATGATATAGGTATCATTCTGAAGGACACAACAGTGGGTTTTGGCTGTGCTGTTGCAGCAGAACAGCCTAAGAGCATTATTATGTCTTCCCTTTTAAGTGAAGCCTTGGGTAAGATATTGTCTTTGAAGTCCTTTAATCACTATCAGCAACGAGACAGAGTGAAGCGGAGCTTAATTATTTCATTTACCACATGCAGTTTCATCTGATTTCCTATGGACATCTGTAGGGGGATCTTCAGTTACAGGACAAACTCGTGTATTGTAGCTGAATCTGAGCACCAAAGGGTGCATAAGAAAACTCAGGGAAAATTCACAAGGAAAATACTGATTACCTGCCATGATATATTTTGTGTCTGTTATATATTGTTGCTAACCAGCTTCAGCTAACAAAAACTGTCAGAAAGGAAGATTTTTATAGGACCAGTTTTCTTAAATTCAAGAAAGGTAAAAAAAAAATTTAAAAAACAGTATCCTGAAAGAATTACAAGTTGATGAATAAGCACTGAGAAATGGTTACACAGAACTGTGCTACTTGTAATTTCAAGAAGCCCTGTAGATAAAATAAGAAAATAATATTTTTAGCTTAGAGAATAGGGAAAATGTAACTCAAGCTTATTGAACTAGGTGAAATGACAAAAGATGGGTGAAGCTACAGGTTTATTTGCAGTTTTTCTTGTTATCACTTGGGAAATTAAAAAACCAAGAGTTTATGGGATTAAATGAGCTCATAGTAGCAGTCCATTTTATAGGGAATCTAGCAAAATCCTTCAATGATACCTGGTTTAACTGAATGGATTTTTATGCACTGTTAAACAATGTAGAAGCTCTTTAGAAAGCTGTGAAAACAATTTATCCATCATTAGAGACACATAAAAACAACTGTGGACAGCTTTAGCAGAGTGATCATAAATCCTGAAGAGTGAGGGCTGAAACTTTGGCCTCTGGACTGGCACACTGGAAAACCTGCTGGACTCAGAGCATTTTTCTCTTATTTTTTATTTTAAGATGGTAGCTTTTGCTAGCCATTTGGATTTTCCACATGGAGAAGAGAAGCTGCATTCTCAGTATGGTCTTTCCACACCCATTCTGTCTTTTCTGCAAATTGGACTTTCAGACACTGCAGTATTGCAAGAGTGTATTAGTGACTCTTTCTCTTACTTCAAATCTGTATGAAAGCATTCCAAAATGTCCTACCTGGTAGGAATATTAAGATTGGCAGCTTTAGCAAAGCTCTGATCCCATAATCACAATCAAATTATCTTCCTTCTTACATTTTCACTGTGGGAAAAACCCCACAACCTGCCTTTTTTCATGGTACACAATGTCACAACACTCCCCAGAGTTTTCCCTTCATTTTCTTAGATATGTACTATACATAGCACTCCTATAGGTTTGACATTCCAAATAATTTAAGAAAAAATCATTAAAAGAAAATGCAATCCACTAGAAAACACATCAATCTGTCTCCAGATCTTTAATTACAAAAGATATTTTCATTCATACATACATGCATACACACACTCAAATAAAAATAGCTTTTGCTTTGTCAGAACACACAGACTTGTACCCTGGAATGAAAAGGGAGAGAAAATACACTCATAGAAAGAATTTCTAATTATTTTCCTCTTTTTTTTTCTTTTAATATTTATGTGTAAAAGGCACTTCTTGCTTCCTAGCCCATCTTCCTCCTCTTATCTGGATCCTGCTGTGAAATCATAATAAAAAGGGGTGGTGGGGGAATCCAGTGACGATAATTAGTCCATTTAACTGGCTTTGAGTTTCTATCACTGCTGAATACTTAGGAAAATTTGTGTTTACTGTTGTGGCCTCAGGAGAGGTGTGTTTGTTTCCTAAAGCATCCTGCAGGACAGCCATCACATAATACTACTCAAGTGTCCTTCAAAGCAGCGTAAACTATGTAGTGCAGGAGATTTATTACTGAAATTCAGTGTTGATCTTTTGTATTTTCATTTATTTAATGATCTCTTTTAAGGCTATGCATCAAACAGTGTTTTCTCTTTTTTTCAATAAAATGTGGGTCCTGGGACTACCCAAACTGTACTATGCTCTTCTTTATATGAAGAATCCAGCCCTTTGGCACAAATATTGGTCTCAAATGAGGTGATTAGAAATGCCATAGTGGACCCAAGCATGTGATTTTTTTAGCAAGGCAGTGTCAATTATCTGATATCAGAGTGACTGTCCTTGACTGGGACTGTAAACACATCCTGGTGGAACATGGTTCTGCTCTCACTCTTAGTTGCAGCTCTTCAGTAGGTGGTCACATACAAAGTGTGTACGTATGGTTTATTAGCAGAGCAGGTAGCATGTGTTTTAGCATCTGCCCCTACTTATTTAATGTTATCCTTAGGAGCCTGGTTTTGGATCTATGCTTAATTTACCTCTTTGTGTTTTATATGTAACTCTGAAGAGAGAATTACAAGAAAAAGGAGAAACCAAGTTTCTGCTCCTCTCCTTTCCCAAAGAAGTGATTAAAGTGCATTTATTTCACAAAAGATCTGTTTCTTCTGCTCATGGATAATATCTTCATTGTCAAATGCACCTGTTTGGAGACACATTATAGTAATCTGCTTGCTGCTATCCCCTCCTCAACTTAATAGTCCATGAAGAGCTTGGGAATCATTAAGGGTGAGTGCCAGGAGGATGGATCCAGGCTCTTCTCTGTGTCAACCAGTGATAGGACAAGGGGAAATGGTTCCAAGCTGGAACATAGAAAGTTCCATCTTAATACAAGGAGGAACATTTTCACTGTGAGGGTGACAGATCACTGGAACAGGCTGCCCAGAGAGGTTGTGGACTCTCCTTCTCTCCAGATGTTCAAGACCAATCTGGACACGTTCTGTGTGATTTAATCTAAGTGATCCTGCTCAGGCAGGGGGGTGGGCTGAGTGATCTTTCGAGGTCTCTTCCAGCTTCTGACATTCTGTGATTCTGTAATCTGTGAAACTGTGCCTTTCTGAAGCCTCTTACACCCTGCAGCTTCTGAGGCCAGTCCTTCACATGCTTCAGCACTTGACTTTGTTGCAGATGCACAGCAGATAATAAAATCCCAGTTCCTTTTCTAGAGAAGTCATGGCTTACCGATCTCATTAGGAGCATACCTTATTCTTTATCAGCAGATCCTTTGGCTCTGGTCCTTGAAGCTGTTTGAAATTTTGGCAGCTCAGGAGGGAGGCTGAGTAGCGCGGTATTTGTTCACTCCTCATTGCCAGTCTGACAAGTGAACAGCAGTTCACCAGAGTTCAAACATCTGGCAAAGAGCTCACTGCAGCTCTGAGCTGTCACACATTAATAAAGACCAATTGTTCTGTCGAGAACATGTTGAGAAGTTTAAAGGAAGAGAAGAGCCAAGGGGAAATGTGCTAATTAAAAGTATCTATGTAGTGCTGTAGTGAATAAAGGATTATTAATTTAAACTTTCTTAAAGGTACATCTATGTTACAAGATTAGGCATGAATATTGTTTAGCTTAATTGAAGAGAAGAGGCTGCCACTCTTACTCTTGTTGAGTAACACCTTATTCACTGGATAGTTCCACAGGATCCTGTTGGAGATGTGATTCTGTGATTGGCATTTAGAGAAGATGCAAGGGTACATTTTCATACTGATTTTTCCTCTTATTTTGAAATATACTGATCTGCTTCTGAAAGAGGACAGTAATGTATCAATTGTCCTTGTTCATGTCTTCAAACTCTTTGTTGTTCATTATCTGTCAATACACTATACATTATATATCACACCCTGCATTTGGTTTAAAATACCTCTTAAAGAGAAGCATGTCATGAGAAACTGTCTCACAGACAATTCATACATTTTTCCATTTCAAGAGATGTAACATTTGCCCCATCACTTTACAAATGTCAGTTTCTCTATTTTCAAATACATGGCTTTTGTACTGTGCTGTGACATTAATTTTTAAAGAAAAATCCGTCTTTTTTTAGATATAGCATTTTAGCTTTTGATTCCATGTCACTGGCCACTTCTCTAACAGCTTATGAAAGAACAAAAACCTCCAAAAGACAAATTCTCCTCCCTTTGCTTCAGAGAGAATGAATTCAGAAACATCTTTACATCTGGAACAATCTTGTAAAACATGCTGATATCTTAAGAATGATACCAGGAACAGTGCACTCAAGAATTCCCTTTAATTTTGCCCTTCAAGAGTGAGAGATGAAGGTGACTGGGTGTACTTGAACAGAAATGAGTGAAGAGCTTGTTTTTCCTGCTTCCCCTGTAAGAATCAGGGAATCCTCAAGCTCAGCACTTGGTGTGTCCTGAGATATTCTTTGTCAGTGCTAGCTGTTGGCAGAGGTCTGGTGAGGGCTGTTGAGACCAGGATAATTTTGCAGCCTGCTGATCTGGGTGAATGCCTCCTGTTCTGCACATAGAGCTAGCTCTAGTGTTAAGCAGCTAGAAACAACTCTTCCACAGCAACTCTGTGTAGTCAGAGGGTTCCACATGAAAAATTAATGTCTTTGGGAGACCAGAAATGGGTGAGATACCTCTAAACCTTTGGATCATGATCTGAAACTGTTTTATAGCAGGTGGTAGGAATGATGATTTTTTTACAAGTTAATGTTCTACTTGCAGACAGTTTTGTTGGAAACAAGCTGCTTGTCTTGCAAGTGCCCACATAGGTCAGTGAAACTGCCAGAGAGAGACTAAAGGCTAAACATGCAGTAAAATGAATGACTTGGAGATTTCTTTGGAGGCATAATGTGGAAATGAACATTATTACTGTAAGTGTTGTTCTAGTGCTGAGAATAGACATGTACTTCAATAAGCTCCGTTCACAGTTGTTTGTTGGGGTTTTTTTAAACAGTTTAAAATAAATGTGCAGTCAAGCTGCCAATAAGTTTTCCACAGCCAAGACTAAGCAGGGGTGATTCTTTACACAGAATTTGTCATTGTTGGCCTTGTGGTAATTAATCCATCTGTCCATTGCTGCAGCTGATCCTCTGCATCTGTTCAACAGATCTTTGCTGAATTGCTGGTTGAAGATGAAGTGCTTAGATGAGGAAAGAAGGCTGCAGCTCTTCTTGGAGAGGTTTTTTTTTTTGTCAGCCTTCCCATTGATAACCTCACATCTGTTCCAGCATATGACAGCTGCATTGGGGTCTCTTCACTGTGAGCTTTTGAAAGCACTGGAGAGGCACAGTGAAGCCTCCAGAGAACAGGTTTTAGAAGGATCATCTGAGAGAGCTGGGCTTGTTTAGCCTGGAGAAAAGGAGGCTGGGTTAAAGACCTTATTTTTCTCTACAACTTCCTGAAAGGAGGTTGTAGCAAAGTGGGTGTTGATATCTTCTCCCAAGTAACAGTGATAGGACAAGAAGAAACAGCTTCAAGTTTCACTGCAGGAGGTTTAGATTGGATATTAGCCAAATTTTCTTCCAAGAGAGGGTTGTCAAGCTTTGGAACAGGCTACCCAGGGAAGTGGTTGAGTCACCAACCCTGGAGGTGCTTAAAAGGAGTTTGGATGTGATGCTTAGCAACATGGTTTAGTGGTTGGACTTGGCTGTGTTAGGTTTATGATCTATGATATAAAAGTTTAGCCTATGGTCTTAAAGGTCTTATCCAACCAAAACAATTCTATGATTATGGGGTGAGATGGAGACACAGTTCCAGGCCCATTGAGGCAGGAGGGGTAGGGTGGAGTTTTTCTGGCAGGGAGAGTTCAAAGCTTTAAGCACTTATGCTGCTTTCAGATGTCACCCCGAGGCCCTGCTGGGATGTTCCAGGGGCAAGGTAGTGTAAGTCAGATTGTCCCTATGGCTGTTTGAAGACTCTGTTGTAAGACACTGCAGGTACAACCTTGTATGGTAATCAACAGTCTGGATAAAGGGTTCCATTTCACTTCAAACCAGCAATATTCTTTTATAGTAGTACCTAATTATGGGGTATCACTTTAAAGCAAGAACTGGAGTTATTACCATTTGCATTTTCTTGTGAGACACTTTGGATGTATTATCTATTTCTCCTCATATAACATTTGTAAATATGTGAACTTCAGTGTAATTTCATCTGTTGTGCTTTGTGGGACTCTGAGGTGGTGATATTAGCTGTACATTCATGTGCTAAATCACATGGACCAAATAAATTTTAGTATGGGAAATATACTAAAATCAACACAAGTAGCAATGCCTTTAAAAATCATATTGCTCTGAGATCTATGGCAGACTTTCCTTTTCTCCCAGGTTTTTCTGTAGTACCTTTACTGGTACCAAGAAATTAGCTGATAAATTAGTTTACCGTGGCTACTTTCCCATTGGGTATCCTTAAGTATTTATGGAATTTCACTAAATATCATGGTTATTTACAACACTCATCTACACAAGCGATGGCAAAATAGTCTCCCAGCACAGGATTCGCTGTTACTGCTGTTAAAATAATGTCTTCTCACTTTCTGATGAGCTGATTTTTTTCAGTGGGTGTATATATATATTAGGGTATATATATATATATATATANAGGGTATATATATATACACCCTAAAGAAGGGTATATGATCATAAGTGTAGGGCAAAAGAACACCATGGATGAAAGTTACTCAATAGCATACTTTTGAAATCTCTGAAGGCCAGTTATTTCTCTAACAATAACATTATTGATGATGATGATGCTCTGTTCTACTGCATTTCTAAGGTGATTATGTTCAAGTGTCCCAGCAATTCTTTATTGTGCTCAGTATATAGCAATGCTTAATCCACAGCTTTTAGAGTGTCAGAAAATATATTTTAAAAAGTAGCTATGCAAGTTAATATTTAAGATGTAAAATGACTGTAATAAAATACTGGAAAAAGAAAGCATATGAAAAGATGAAATTTACTATCTAGTATAAATATGCCAAAAGAGCAACTTGTAAGAAACCAGTACTGTGGAGGCAGCCTCATCATTTTATTACAAAATTACTCATATTGCCATTCTTGAGACTTAATTTTGCCAACACTTTAAAGTTCTATTATCCATCATGAATTATTTTAATGCAGGACTTCATGCTATAAATTTGGGAGAGAAACGAAAAAATACAGCCCGTGTGATATTGTGTATTTGGTTCCAACTTGGAATATATAAGCAAAACATGGGAAGCTCTTAATAACCAGTCATAAATTTAAAGGATCATGGTAGTTTTAACATACATTCTGCCAATTCAGAATTCTTTTTCACTGCCACAAAGCTAAAAGGAAAACCCATGCCTTGGATCAAATTCATTTCAAACAGGAGGGTTTAAAAAAACATTTATGTGCAGTTTGGGGGAAGGGTAGCCATTTTGTTCAAGAACTCTATTTCTCAATTTCTCTGTTGTATCACTCTACAGACAAATATATCTCCGTAGATTGCAGTAATTGAAATCAGGTAGTCAGAATTTCATCTGGTTAATTGATACAGCGCTGATGAGTTCAGTCTGGAATCTTTAGAGAGCAGTAAAAGAATGGAAAAATAAAAGCTTAAAACTTCTTCTGGTCTTGGCTTTGAAGTTACTCTCCTGATTGTTGGTGATTCCTCGAGCAGTATAGAAATATTTGTAATAACTGTGCTCAAATACTGGACTATTCAGTGTCAGCTAAGGGAACCTGGTAACAGTTTTTGATGTTTCTAAATCAAAGGTACCTAAAAGCACATTGGTTGAAAAAGTGGACAAGGAAGAAGAGGTAAGGGACTTGAAACAATTTCATACCTACAAACTAGTGTTATGTCTTGGATCTAGTAAGACCAAAAGGTAAAAGATAAATAGGCTTGGTAAGGCAAATCCAAGATGAAATCTGGCATGATTATTTCCTAGGAAGTACGTGTGTACGTAACTCCTCTTTGCCCCTACATATCCTGCAGGGATGCAATGGGGAAGACTGAAGCCCACCTGGAAATCAACTTAGCAAAGAACATAGAATAATGTGTTGTGTGTTTTGTTGTTTTTCAAAAAGTATCTGAACAGAAAGAGGACTAGGGATAATGTAGGTCCCCTGCTGAGTGATGGGGGCATCCTGGTAATGGGGATGCTGAGAAGGTGGAGGTACTGAATGCACTCTTTGCTTCAGTCTTGGCTTCAAAGAACTCCTTGCATCTCCTGGACCCTGGAAAGAAGAAAGATAGTTTTGGAAATAGTTAACTTCCCTCTGTTTGAGGAGCAAGCCTTCTGGGAGTGTCTGTGGGATCAGTGCCCACAGATCCATGGGCCATGGTGGAATGCATCCACGTGTTCTGAGGGAGCTGGTGGAGGTGATTGCTGAGCTGCTCTCTATCATCTTCAACAGGTCTTGGAGAACAGGAAGGTGTCTGAGGACTGAAGGTCAGCCAGTGTGACTGTGGCCTTCATAAAGGGAAAGGAGGAGGACCTGGGTAATTACAGGCCACTGGAACTGGACAGGCTGGAGGGCTGGGCAGTGAGGAACCAGATGAGGTTCAATAAAAGCAAATGTAGGGTCTTGCACCTGGGAAGGAACAACTGTGGGTATCAGGACAGGCTGGAGGACGAACTGCTGGAGAGGAGCTCTGCAGAGAAGGACCTGGGGGTCCTGGTGGATGACAGGTTGGCCATG
>VXBZ01000807.1:71938-210723 GCA_013399135.1 Heliornis fulica
ATGGGATCCTGAGGTGCATTAAGAGGAGCGTAGGCAGCAGGTGGAAAGAGGTGATCCTCAGCCTCTGCTCTGCCCTGGTCAGGCCTCACCTGGAGTCCTGTGTCCAGTTGTGGTACAAAATACACAGGGATCTCCTGGAGAGAGTCCAGCAGAGGACACAAGGATGATGAAGGGTCTGGAGCATCTCTCCTATGAGGAAAGGCTGAGTGAGCTGGGCCTGTTCAGCCTTGAGAAGACTGAGAGGGGATCTCATTGAAGTTTATAAATATTTGAAGGGTAGGAGACAAAGGGCTATGGCCAACCTCTTGTCAGTGGCCTGTGGGGACAGGACAAGGGGCAATGGTCACAAGTTGAACCACAGGAGGTTCTGCACTGATGTGAAGAAGAACTTCTTCATGGCAAGGGAGATGGAACACCGGGACAGGCTGCCCAGGGGGGGTGTGAAGTCTCCTGTGGAGACATTCAAGACCCGTCTGGACAGCTGACACTGCTCTAGGGAACCTGCTTTGGCAGGGAGTTGTACTCGATCTCTGGAGGTCCCTTCCAACCCCTACAATTCTGTGAATCCCTCAGTTTGGAGTGCTTTCTGTAAAAATCAATACTGTTTTTCAAGTGGCACAAGTTTGTTTATTATCATTTGTCATGTAAAATAGTTTTACACTTTGATTCTTGTCAGATTTGTCAGAAATCTGAGATCCACTTATTTTTTTGTACTTTCCCTGGGCTCACAAAAATTCTTGGTCATATGTACAGCAGAGCCACCCATTTATATCCACATGACTGCTCCATACCTCTAGATGTGGTTGGGTGGCAGGAACTATAGGTATCTTCCTATAGGTACTCCCAGCAAGGGCCCTCCTCCAGCCCTTTTCCATCTTCTCACTTTTACACCCATGTGGGGTTTTGTTCCTCTGTGACTGTCAAATCATAAATCACCTGTGTGACATCCTCTTTTAACTGAGGGTATGAAAACCCTGACAGAGATCTAAGGAGAACACAGCTGTTTATTGAAAATCACTTTTTTGTTTCCTAGTGATGCTCACAAGACACATGGATCAGATTTTGTACCTATCATTTTGGTGAATCCAACTGAGTGAAAACATCTTTATTTCTTGAGAAGATGAGGTGGCACTTGAACCATACGAGGAGTAAATGTCAGAGGGGTTATTCCTTGCATCAATTCTATGGGAAGAACTGCAGGTTCTAATGTGTGTCTGTTATGACTCCAGATGGATGTGTTGGTGACAGCTAGTATGCTCTGCCATGCCTGGATAAAAGGGTTTTTAAGCACCTAAAGGTCATTTAGTGCAGTAAAAATAACACAAGGTGAAAAGTCCTCTTATGGAGTAAAAAAAAAGTGTTTTAAACCAAGTGTCCAACACCACAAATATAAGCCATTAGGGGGACCCCCTGTGATACAGAAAATTATAAACAGATATGCTGCAGTATTTTTATATTACTTCTGACAGCAGTATAAGCAGAGCAGTATATATATTTTTAATCAATTTTCCATTTTATAGCCTCGTTTTCTGAAGCAGAGCTGGAGTTCTGCATAGCCACCACTCCCGTGCTGTTGAATTTTCTTTGTAACAATAGTCATAACTAGTAACTGTGTCATACTTATTTGTTACTGATTGCTATATGTAGCATGTTTGTACATAGATGAAAATCTTGACATCACTTTAGAATGTAAGCAGGCAGATAAAAAGCTCCTGTTTTCTGAGCAGCTGTGGTGTTTGGAGGAGCTCAGAGCCAAGTGTTGTACAGTCATGCTGTGGCTCCTTGGCTCATCCTTGTGTGGTGTGCTCAGCCCAGCAAAGGCTCTCAGTGCTCTAGCAGGGCTGGGAATTAGTAAGGCTGAAGCAGAAGTGCTCTGTAGGCTGAGAAAAGAGATCAAAGAGGCTTTAACTTCATGGAAGGCAAAACTACCTTGAAAGGCTGATGCTGAAGCCTGAGAGGAGTCTTGCCCAGAATGTGGAAGAAAGTCTCTCTCTGAAGGACACAAACATTTCTGTTTCCTGGTGGCTGTTCCTTTCCCACTATCTGGTGTGGAATAGATGTCATGTACTTGCTGTCATGGTCCTTGTTACCACTAGTAGTGTAAAACACCTTTCAGCAGTGTTTGCAAGGTATAATATTGTCTGCTCCAGCTGCATGATTAAGTTCTGGTTTTGATACTCCTGTTTTGCTGTTGAGTTAAATTTTCTCTGTGGTTTCTTCTGGGTATTCTGGGCTAAACCTATCTATACTCTTCATTTGATCAGTTTTTCAGAAATTAAATTTACTGAAGTCACTGACATCATCATGGCATCCCACTGACTTGATGGACTTTGGTTATTACTTCCTACCTAATATTTCAATTTGGGAATGTCCTTTAAACTATCAGTGAGTGCTAAAAAACAATAGCATCTCCTTAACCTTACCAGTTTTGAATGAAGTTTTATTGGATGTTCCTACTTAAATTAACTAATAGTGAAGGGCATCAGACTTTGTCATGTGCCATTCAACCTCAGAGATGAAAACAGCATAAACAATTCCAGTTGCTGAAAGGCACAAGATGTTCAATAGCCACAGAGCTCGTGTTGAGGAGGGAATAACTCAGATTTTTTTCTATCCACAGAAGGTATGGTGATGCATTTCCATCATCAGCTAACTCTAGTAAGGAAACAAAGTAATACTGTCCTGGTTATGGCAGAGATAGGGTTATTTTTCTTCCTAGCAACTAGTATAGTGCTGTGTTTTGTTTAGGATGAGAGTGTTGACAACACAGTGGAAAAAACCACCACCAGGGCTTCCCAAGCCCACTGCCAGCAACAAAGGGCTGGAGAAGGCTGTGTCATGTCCTTCCTCTGGATTCTGAGGGGAAGTGCTTTGGGTACTCATCTCCTTTTTCAGACTAACACTTTGAATGACAAGGGTACCTTCGGTAGCGAAGGTGGCACTTCAGCCACTTAAGAAGGATCCTTTCAGTGCTGCATTCTGAAGAGCAGTCTTCTCTCAAGTCTTCACAGACTCACAGAATGTCAGGAGTTGGAAGGCACCTCAAAAGATCGTCTAGTCCAACCCCCCTGCCTGAGCAGGATCACCTGGATTACATGACACAGGAATGCCTCCAGAGGAGATGCCACAACCCCCCTGGGCAGCCTGTTCCAGTGATCCTGGGGGTTTGGGGATGCTTTCAAAGGCTTCAGGAGCAGTCAGTTAGATCTGCAGTTGGAAATCAATGAACACTCTAAAACAGATCATCTTTCCCTCAAGTCACTCCTGGCTGTGAAGACTTGAGTGGGATGATTTCATGGAACAGTGGTTGCACTTTGCTCCTGTTTTACATATGCAGAGATGTGTGTGTATGTTTACACAACTAGATTTTAGAGCTTACCTATGAAAATACTTCTGCTCTTTCTTGCCTCCAAAAGGGGAGAATTCTTGGATAGCTTATTATCATTAAAAACATAGATGTCACATCAGAAAATAGGGCAAGTAAGGCCTTCAGAACACAGTGATGGTTATTATTTTTGTTGTAAACCCATTTCTTCACCTCTTTTGAAAGTATCTAACCCCTGCCAGGGGCAGCGAAAGGAGTGACCTGAAAGTGTGAGATGTCAATGCACTGCCAATGGATATTTTTTATTTTTCTTATTGCTGTGCTGACATGGACTCAGCAGGTACACACGACACAGTGTTCCAGCCGTTTCACCCTCTGAGTTGGAGTGTGGTATGTTCATTTTCACTCCCTGCACTCGCCGCCTGTTCTTGGTCAGAGTCAGAGCTCATGTTGCTGCACAATCTTGTGCTGCTTTTATGAGCTTAACTTGAACACTGCTGGCTATATTTCTCCACTGCAACTTTTTAAATCTTGACTTGAAAAATCAGAAGCCCTTTCTGCTCCACTGGTTATTACTTCAGGTAAAGTCTCAAACACCCCAAAGTATTTTTGCATAGGTTCTCACAATATTTTTTTAGTACCCTTTTAATTCTGCACATTGGCTAGTGGTGGATTAATTTTTTTTGACTGCATAGGGACCAGTCTGTCTCTGACTCTATTTCTCCTTGTATTTACCCTTTTTACTGCCAGAGAATCATGAGAACCAGATGAAAATATTTGCCCCGTTTAGATCCTGAGAACAGACTGCTCTTGAAAAATGTACAGAGTCCAAAAAGAAAAGACACCCCCCCCAAATTATAATTTATAGACCAAATGAGCAGTTTGCTTTGCTGCACTCAATCGTGATGGCTTGTTGTAACATCCAGTAAGGTGTGTTAGGAAGACTGCTATATCATGACCCTCCTGTTTTCACCTTTTCAAAAAGAAATTAGAAGCAAACCATAACTTCCAACCCTAACTTCCCAAAATGGAGCAGAAAATGCAAGATATAGGGTTTTTTTGGGGACTCCTACACTGATTGTTGAGCAAAAGTCTCAAATCTAAACTAATTCACACTTTATAAGCAGACCTAGTTTTGAGTGAATCTTTTTACTAACCCTCCATCTGTATTTTGAGTCTTTTCTTTTTAAAAAAAAGTACTGTGTATGATACCAGCCTACTAAGTGGCCTCTATCTTTATAGAAAATGAATCCCTTAGAGACACGAATAGATTTGCTCTTCCCTGGCTTCCTCTTTCACCCCCGCTTTACATAGGGGAAAAAGAAGCACAGAAAAATCGAACAACTTCCTCAAGGAATTTGGTGTTTATTCTGTTTGGTTTATGAATTCAGAAACTTTGGCCTCCTACTAAATGAAATTTAAAAAAAAAAAGATTTCTCTATATTTGTAAATAAGCCAGATCCTGTTGTCAGTCTTTTGCTTGAATAGCTCATAAGTGGACTGTTTAATTTTTCTTAACTGAGAGAAGAGGCAGGTATAATAGAGAAATTCTTGAAAAGAGCGTTTCAGATATGTCGTGGCACAAGATGACAAGCATCACATTAACATTTACAGAGGAAGTAGAAAGAGATGACAGAAATGACCTGGAGAAAGTTCAGCTGCTGTGGATGGCTTGTTGCTTATGGCTTTATTACAGTGAAACAGAGTTTGGTGAGAGTCCTTTAAATCAGGCTAAGCCAGATTCCTGTTCACTGATATTTGGATCATTTCCTGACGTGTTCTGTTTTCTGAATAACAAACCAAAAGTTTCCAACTCTGCTGGGAAGTCCTATACTGTACCACTGATGCTGGTACCTCGTGTCACAATGAGATGAGAGAAAGTTCTGAAGTTTCTCAAAAATATTTGACCCAGCCAACTTCAGTGAGCAATCTTCTACTTCCATATCTGCTAAAAAGGAATTGCAGCCATCTTTCCACCTTATTTTCACCACTGTGAGGCTGTTCCTTCCTTTCCTTGTGGTGGCTGATTCTATATTATTCTTCAGAAATCATCACTTGTGGTGGGTTGACCCTGGCCAGCAGCTGAACACCTCTCCAGCCTCTCACTACTGTCTCTTGTAGGATGGGGAGAATATAGTAAAAGGTGAGAAAACCTGTGGATAGATAGAATGATGGTTTAATAGGAAAAGCATAGCTGAGCACACGAGCAGAGCAAAAAGAGGAATTCCTTCACTACTTCCTAGGTAGGTTCTCAGGATGCCTAACAACTTCTTGGGAAGACAAATTGGATAATAGCAAACATGCCCTGCTGCTTCCTCTTTAGGCTTTATATCATCTGATATAAGCTTGGGTCAGCTATCCCAGCTATGTCCTCTCTGAGCCTTTTGCCCACACCCAGCCCACTTTTTGTTAGGGGTGGGAGGGAAAGGCAAAGGCCTCAGTGCTGTCCAGCAGTAGCCAAAACATGGATGTGTTAGCCACATGCTTTAAGCTCTAGATGCAAAGCACCATACAGGCTGTGGTGAAGAAAGTTGCCAGACCCCCATGCACACATTTCTCATGCACAGAAGTATGTTAATTGCTTTTCTGGGTGTTTTCCATAATACCTTCTTCTGAATGTCAGTATTATACTGGCCACCTGACTTTAATAGTCTTTAATATGTTATATTGAATACTTGACTTGAATAAACTTTGAGAACTTGAACTCTGCAGATATTCAGTATCACTTGCAAGTATCAATTAATCTAGTACAATTATTTCCAGAGCTCCAAGGCTAAACCCACTCTTCCTTGAATATCATTATTGCTTAGTAAACTGCATGCCTTCCTTTTGAACAATATTAAATAATTGCCCCTCAAATTTGCAACTGAATGGTGGTTCACATTATGCATAATGCCTTATGAAATACTAATTGTTGGCTTTGTGCAGTGTCTCAGTAGAATAATTGCTTGTTTAGTGCAACACTCTCATTGAACAAATGCTTATTATTTGCATGTTTTATTTGCAAAATAGTTTTTCTTCCACTGTAACATTTTTGAAAAGATTTCTGGTTTGGATATTTGATATTTAATTGCTGAAGCATGAGCTGTATGCCTATTGTTTGCTTTCTTTTTTTTTTGTTGTTGTCTGCAGCTAGTTTTTATACTTTTCCCTTTAAGATACCTCATGTGTATATTTTCTGCTGCCAGGTTTGCTGTGCTCTATCCACAGAACTTCCTTATCACACAGATGCTGTACTGTCTCCTAGAAACCAATGCTTGCAGGTTTAAAGGAAGATAGAATAAAGGCAGGAATAATAAGGAAAAACTGTCTTCCTATTTTTCATTAGTATATATTGGAATAGAACTGTTTTGGGTTTGAAGTAGTCATTCCTAATCTTAAGTAGTGCTAATTGTCACAGAAAATTTTTCAAAACCTAGATTGGTTTGGGCTCCTGTAGAGATTTGCTTGCTGAGTAATGTGTGTCCTGGTAGAATTGCTGTTGGTGTGCCACAATGAGAGCTCGGGTTCATCAGACATAGTTTTGCCTTGGAAAATCTACCTGATTCCTCTGTAAACCTGAAGTAATGCAAAACTTCTGAAGTAAAGGCATGGTATCTTCTGCATACCTGTCCTGAGGTATCACCATGACATGCTGATGAGCTTCAGGAGAGGCACACAGCCAGAGTCAGTAGTTGGAAAATGCTTTCAGGTCCCATAGCACAGATATAGCATCAGTGAGCTGAGTTTAAACATACCTTGGAGGAACAATGTGGAAATAGCCTGGAATGGGAACCTGAGGGACTACCTGGTACTGATGGTAAGCCTGGCACTTGTGTTACATGCAGGCTATCATGACTGCAGAGTTAATAACTGATAGATTGTGTTGCAACTGTACTTTTGTAGTCAGGAAGCAACATGTTCAAATTCCCAGAAACAGGCTTTTACTTTTTTTTTTAAATACTGCTATAAAATTAGGGGCTTAGTTGGTTCCCTTTGCCTAAAGCTAAAATTCCTCCCTTTTTGAGTGAAAAAAAGCTGTATGGATTTATGTCCTTAGTGAGCTGATTATAATGTAGATCATTAAATCCCTAAAGATTTGGCATGCAGTCCAACAATTGTTTATTTCTCAAGTGTATTCAGATTTTTTCAAAAATATATTTGTTCTTCCTAGGGTAAGATCAAACAAGAAAAAAAACAAACACTGTAACCCTGATTTGGCAGAAGCCTTATTTATGAATGATAAGGTGGTGTTTTGTTTTGAATGGTTCTTCAATCTGAAGCCTGGTTGCCATGTTGCTTTCTCTATACTTGTTTTTATTGTACCCAGCAAACAGCTTTTCAGCAGTGATATCATCTGGACCAAGTGGGACATAGTCTGATATTACATTTGCAGTTTGCATCTACGTAGTGACAAAAGCCAATCATTTAAGAAAACATCCTGCTGGGAATAATTCATTGCAGATGCATTTAGTAATAGACAATACACACAATGTTTGAGTTCTACCTCCTTCCATCAGATGGTTTGATTCTGAAGTCAATAGCAGGCATATTCTTATTCTAGGGATTTGTGTGTGATTCCACTTTTTTCTCTGTAGATAAATATATTTTGATTACCTTGGCAAGTTGAATATTAAGTAAATGAAAAAATCAATGAATAGATGATAACTTTCTTTACTGAAAATACATGTGATTTGGAGCTGAGTCCTGTAATTCACAGATCCTAAGTTTATTTAAGCATGCTCTTTTATCTATATTACAGTATGAAAACAACCATCATTGTTTCATATGCTGATAGAGGGTGGTGGGGAGGGAAAAATCACTGTCCTAGGTGTAAGGAATGATGTTTTAAAGTTTTGAGAAAGATAAATAATTTTCCCAGAAGACAGCTCTTTAGAAATACATTTGATAGTAAGAAAATTATCTAGTATCCTAACCATGTTGTTAGAATATCAGAGACAAAAACCCTGAAATGTAAATGACTGAGGGCATCTGATCTGACTCTTTTTCTTTATATTACATCCTGCTGTTCAGTTAGAATAAATTTTGAACCTATTATGCTAGTGTGATGAGAACAAGATGAATCCATAGGATGTCAAGAAACTTTGGCACAAGATTTGTGGAACATGCATAGTTTATGACACTTTTATGAAGAAAACTTCCCACCAGAAGTACCAAAGCCTCCTCATCTTTTAGCCATAGATTTTAGCTTAAGGTTGTTTTACAGTCCTGAAAAAACAAGACATATTTTTAATGCATGATCCTGAAATTAAAGTACTTCTAAAAGCTGCAGGTATTTACAGGAGGTTAAAACTGCATGTGAGACTTTTTGTAAATATTTTTATGCATAAAGGAAGGAGCATCCATTTAGAGAGTAAATTAACTCTATTCTAGCTGAACCCAGGTCAGGAGTATGCAATCAGATTTCTATTCTGTTCCTTGGTAGACTGCTGCTTATACAATTCCATGAAGGATTTACTGGTTCAGAATCTAAGTCTGAAATGGGGCTGCCCCATTGCAACTCCTTTTTAGTCCTCCAGATGTCACAGAATTACCCATACTGCTGCCTTATTGAAATTGATAATGCAGGAATTGTCTTAATCCCACTGCCAACCCACCTTAACAGATGTGAGCCAGTTATGTATATAAAACATATGTAATTTTCTTTGCATATCTTTGTTGTAAAGCCTTTTTTCTCCAAGTTATTGATATTTACTACTTCTATCAATAACCAACAGCTGGTATTCTGTCCTTGAAGCCATAGTGGTTTTTTTTAATACTATTACTAATTTTTTATTTCAAAACTTTTCTTTGCCTAATGTTTCTTTACCCATAAATTAAGTTTTTGTCTGATGTAATTTTAAATAAGGGCTTAAAACAGGAAAACAATTTGGTGCAGACCCCATGAAAGTGTTCTTTGGAGCCAATAACTTCAGTTTTCTTGCAGGCAGGTGCTTAGCCATGGAATGCTCTAAAGGGTGAAAGAGCTCTGAAACCAGACCAGAGTAAATGTAAAATGTAGAATTACTTGTAGCTTTTTCAATTCAGCCCAGATTTGCTTAAATGAATGGGAATGTAAGCTCTTTAAGAACTGGAAGCAAGACAGCTACCTCTTGAAAGCTTACTGGAGAGGAGATTGTGTTTGTCCTTGGCTTCAGGGGAAAAGACAAGTCACAGAATTTTCTGGAAAAAAAATCTTCAAAGACCCTCAGTATTTCTGCATTATTTGTGCTGTCATCTGTTTGGATCTGGTGTTTTGGGGCATGAAAGAATCGAGAATATTTGCCATTATCCAAGTGAATTTTCTGGTGTCACTCTGTAATGAGTTATGGCCCATCAGAGTAATTGGGAAAAGTCTCATTGCCCTGCTATCATGTTAATCAAGATCTGAGTGCTCAGAGAAGTGGAACAGAACAGATCTGAAGAGACTATTCTTTCTTATAATGTGACATTTTGGTACCAAGTTGGAAAGGAAAAGATCACACAAGAAAGATCAGAAACAAATTACATTTTAGGACACAGAGATAAAATGTGAAAGATGGCCAAACAAAAATAATCCCAAGTGCTTTCTAGCCTGGAAATAAGGCTGTGTGACATGTGGCATTCTCTTGAGGTATGCACATTCTTAATGGCTTGGAAAATGCCATTAGAAATTACTATTTCCAGCCTTACGAACTCCATCATCTAAAGAGGATTATTAGATTAGTTTTAAGACAGCTAGAAGAATGGGTTAAGTCCCAGCCTGTTTTCATTACTATCATTGTCTAAAGGCATTACAGTTTTGCCATTTGCTATTTCCATTAACCCCTTAAACTAAGAGGTGAGTGTCAATTTAGTCTTGTCAGGTTAATGTCTCAGGGAGCGTCTGTGCTACTGACCTCTGATTTCTCTCTCCTTTCTTTCATCAGTTTGATTGCTTTGCCACTTTCTCTCCTGTACTGAGGGAGGTATTTTAGGAATGTGCTTTTTCTACCAGTATTTGGTGTACTCTGGTTCTTTGTATGGTTTGAAAGAAATACTGTTTCCTCCTGTGTACTTATACTAAGGATTCACAGCCCTTGGCTGACAGGTGTGAAAACAACTGTATGATGACCCACATGCAGGGCCATCCCTGAAAGCAGGACTTCTGTGTGAGTGCTGATGACCATTCTGCTGCCATTGAACATCCTACTGAGTCCCTGGCAGTCTGGTGATGTGCAATTACATATGTCTATGGATCTGAGTTCTGCATACACCCAACATGTCATAGATAATGAAAGGTCAGGAAAGGAGAACTTACTGCAATACATTTCTTGCCATGGATAAAGGTGTTTCCTTTCCACTGGCAAAGGTTGCAAGGGCAAATTTAGATGGTACCTGACCTCATATATGACTCTGTCCTTAGGAAAAGAAAAGAGAATGGTAGTATTTTCCCCAGCACTTATTCCAGACTGTAATCTTGTGTTCCTCTGTGGCTTCTGTGCCTGCCTGCTGTGGAGTGGGACTCAAAGTCCTGAGCAGAAACTTAAAACTAATTGTTTTGAAAGCCTGGTAAAGCAGTTTTCCATGCAAATGAATAACACATGTGTATTACAGTTTAACAAGTTACTGAGACAAAAAATCCGGAGGTAATTTGAATAACCAGCAAAATGATGTCCTAAGGGAAATAAAATACATACAGGAGTCACAGGAGGAAAAGGTTTTACAAATTTCTTAAAAAAAAAAAAATCTTACCACTAGAAGACAGTAATATTTAACTTCAAAATCAATCAAAGTATTCTATATCCAGATTTGAGAACATACTGTAGGGAAATGTCTAGCATAGTAGAAAAAAGTCTTTGCTTTATATATTAGAGATAAGGCTTCACTTTTTTACATGAAGAATTCTTTCTCTGCTTTTCCAGAAGAATCTGAGGTATCTTATCTAAGAGAATGGAAATAACTGCACCAGCAATACTGTTTTTGCCTTTTTACCAATAATGTAGCGGAGATGTCTACCTTTAACTGAGGGAAAGAAAAGGATGATAATTATGCTCAGGTTGGTTTGAGGTGTTGCAAGTACACAGAGTAACTCTTTGTTCTTGCTTGTATGAAACTGAGCTTCCAAATGCAGCAGTTTTAATTCATCACAGGGACTGGTATCTTTTATTTACACCAGTTACCTGAAGAACGCAGGGCAGCTATATCAGAAAGTGTCAGGCATGGGGAAGACCTTGTGATTTTCTGTGTTCTACAGCAAAAAGAATCATCCTGACTTCTGTGGTCCTTTAGCAGTAATGCACAGGCAATTTTTTGTTAAGTTTCTAAAAGTAAAGGTGCATGAGTGAGAGGCTGTGAAGCAAAAGAAAGTAAAATCAAAATGATGGCCTTAAAGCACAGTAGATATATCCAGCAGAGGGAAAATGCAATGAAAAAGCCATGTGCTATTCATGAATATCCATGTACACACAGGAGAATTAAATACAGATAAGTGCATCTTTATTAGCTTTTACTCTTAAAGATGAGAGAAGAAATAACCACAACACGAGGAAAAAAGACTAGAAGTGTGCTATTAATATCCTCAGGTGTTAGTGATACCTGGTAGGCAAGATCCACAGGAGGCATAAGCAAGTTCTTCAAACACTTGGAATGTTGTTGTAAGAGCTAGATAGAACCAGGAGTGGTAGCATCATGGACAGCACATGAGTGCTGCAGTGTCAGAAAACTGAAAATACTTGGCTATACTGAGTCTACAGCAATGTGCAGACCTCACTCCCTTGAGGCAATCACTCTAATTTATCTCCAGAGCTGTGTGGATAGTAATTATGCTTTTCATGTTTATTAGCCTCTTGTCCTGTTGGAACAGATAGTCTTGTACATTAGTGACATGTTCATTCTGAACAAAGTCTTCTCCACCGCACACTTCGTTGTGCTTATATTCTGCAGAAAAAAGTCTTTCTGTTGAACAAAAATGAATTTTCATCTTCATCTCCAAAGCACAAGTTAGCTAAGTTGTAGAAGAAAGGTTTCAGAAAGGTCAGTACTAGGCCCCAAACCTTCTGAGAAAGGTGGTTCTTGATGTAATACAGCGGGCTGGTAAATAAGATCTCAGTTTTAATACCTGCTTTGGAGGTGAGAGAATAAGCCCCCGCAAGATGCTTATATCATCATCATACTCAGGTAGTCTTGTCATTTTTCACTAGTTTTAATACTATACCAAAAAGGAGTTTCAAAAACATGGTATGAATGATTGCAGTTTCAGATGAACAGCCCAATAAACTTTTCACTGAGGTTTCAAACAAGTTTGCCAGCATTTTTTGTATTTCAAAATACCACATAAGCTACTAGGAACTTCTTTACTAGCTTCACTCGCTGGAAAACTGGAGCTGATTTCAAGTGATTTTTTTCCCAGCTCGACACCAATGTACTGACCCATGATTCCTGTAACTGATTCTGCAAAATGCTGTCATCTGCATCGATATAAACTCTGGAAACATACAGCTACTGCAGCTAGGAAGTAATTTTAAGTGATGGGCAGAAATGTCAGAAGGTTGAAAAGGTTTCCATGCGAGAGGGGAAGCTGCAGCGCTGCGTGAATGAATGGGAACTGGAGTCACAGAGGATAGTGAGAGAGCTCAGGCATTAAATGAATATTTTACAAGCAAGAACACTAGAAGATGCACCAGCTGAAACTGGCTGTTGTATCCTCTAACATGGTTGACTTCAGAGGTAGTGAGGCACATATATTGTGTAAGTTAAAACAAGTTGGAATCAACAAATTGTCCATGCTGTGTGCAACCTTGAGGCTTTAAAAGGATGTTGGAATATTATGTGGCTCAGGTAGGCTGGTCTTTGCTCTGCACCTACAAATGACAAATTCACAACTAATAAAGGCAAAACGTTTATAGGCCAAATACCATAAAATCTTAATTACAACCTTGTAACTACAGGAAGTCCCCACAGAGTCAGATTTACTTATTTTGTCCTGTAGTAGAGGATTTTATTTGTATATTTAGCTCAGCATCCACTCACAAGAAACACGCATTTCCATTTTCATGCACATTTTAAGAGTTAAATGAACCTTTCTGTTTCAAAGCATCAGAGGTACCATATGACACACACTGCATCAGACTTGTCATTACTAGTTTACAGAGGTAAAAAGTGAGCTAAACAGTGGGGAAGCAGTTCTACAATTTTCTTGTGTTTTCTTTTTCTTTGTTTTTCTTTCTTGGTGGGAGGAAAGAGAGCAGGAAATCAAGGAATCTGTTTTAAAACTCTACTCACCATCTCCTTAAGGATAATACATTTCCTAGGAATGATCCTTGTCGCTTGTGGCTTTTGACTCCTTACACAGCTTTTTCACAAGAAAAAGCCCTGTATGCTTCCTCAGTTCTTAATGACTCTTGCTAAGCAGAACCAAGCAGGTGACCTATTCACACCTCCCTAAAATGCCTGAGTCTATTTTGTGTAGCTAGCCACGGTTGCCATGCAATAACAAACCAAAATGGCTGCTGCGAATATGTAGCCACATAAACAGCAGATGCTGATTGAAATATAAATACGATGGGAATTAGGGTTTTGTGTGAAGCAAAGGAAGGCATCTTAAAGCACCCTGTCTACAGCAGAGATTTACTTTCACTCTTAGTGGCCACAGAACAGCTAATTAGGAACATTAGTTTTCCTCATGCATTAATCTTGTAGTCCTTATTTACACTAGCAGGATCTCAAGTGACATTATGAGCTGCAAGACAAGGTCAGTAGTAATTTCTGCTTCAGGTTCAAACTCTTACGTGGCAGAGGAATGAATTTTTTTGTTTCCAGTTGGTATATAAAAATAGACAGCCCATTTTCACATACTAAAACAATAGATGTCATCACTTAACCTCTTAAATAGTTACTGTATATTTAACTTCTATTGCGTGGTTCCTTTTAGGACAAACATTAATGATAAAGTGCAAGACCAGTTGTGCCTGTATTGGCCATAAAGAACTGGAGATGACACACTGCACTTTAAATAAAGCATTTACTGTTTAAAATGATTAAATTTTATTGCATTAAATTTAAACTCTCCTACTTTAAAAACCTTCTAGTGAAGTAAAAGGTGTTCATTTTTCTTCAGGAAACACATCTCCAAACAAATTTAGATTTCCAAGTGTTTTCATTTAAAAAATTTCTGTTCTTTTCCTAAAATATTTTAGGCCATGTATTTTCACAGCTCTAGTAATGGAAAACTTGTGAGTGCTATTCTGAAGGATTTCTGACTGTTTTCCTTAACTTTGCATATTTGGAGGAGAGAAACTGGAAAACAAAGCCAGATCTATTTATGTGTTTATAGTGATATTTAGCTGATACTTTATCCCTGATTATACTTGTCCACATTGAATCATTGTTATTCTTCTCTGGTGGGAAATAGGATAAAAATGCAGGATAGGTACAAAAAGGGAAGCTTTGCTCCATTTTCTGTTCTTCTCTCCTGCCCTTTCCCCAAAACATTCTCTTTTTTTTTTTTTTTACCAAGATATATAAACCAAAGGAGGAAGGGAAGACATCCTCTTACACATAAGTCTTGGACATTCATATTATTCTTCAAACCTACTGAGAGTTTAGTACATCTGTTGTGCCTTCTATAATATAGGCCAGTAATAGAAAGACAAGCCCTGTGCCAAATGATTTGTACAGCTTAGCTAAAGATAAAATAATAATAAAAAAATCACTAATATCATATGCCCTATTTGCATTAGGTATTTTTGGATTAGAGTAAGCAAAGGTTTTTTGTATGTTTAAAACTAATGTAATTTTTTTCCCCAGCAATTTAGGTATAAATTTGCTGTCTGCACAGTTCATAGACTTTGTTTTCAGCAAACTTAGAGACTAATTTCTTCCTACTCATCAAAGAATAATGGGTAATGTTAGAAAATATCCTTTCAGTAAAGGACAAAACTTCTCCACGACTGACTTTTCCAGCCCATCTGAGCTTTCCTACTTAATGTCCTGACAGCCTACCCTTGTTGTTTCACTGTCTTCCATGAGACAAATGAAAGAAAAACCCAATGCTTTTAAGGTGATTGTGTTGCTTGGCTCATATTTAGTACTTCTTGAATCCTCATTGCTTTTTTTCTTGTAAATGAGAAGCAGTTTTGAATGAACACACTGATTCTGTGTGGGCTATATCAGCTGAACACCATCTAATTCTGTTGTCTCCCCCTGAAATGGTACCAGTGCTGAGTGTACAGCAGCACTTGGCAATGAAAATCCATGGCCTAGAATTTCTAGGGGCATAATGTGATTTAATCCAGAAAGAATTACACTACCTTTTAATCTGCTTTGCTCTCTGGATTTAAAGAAACTCCACATGTAGAGAGTAACTATCCATTTGGAATATTTCTGAAGAAAAGCAGACTTTTTGCTGCTTACCCTTCTCACTGGCTGTAGCTTCAGCTGCAGAATCCTCTAAGTCTGTAAAGTGCCAGATGCCTTGTCCCTTACTGTCCACTTCCCAGGAAAGGATTTTGCACAATATAGGATTTAACTCATAAAAACTCATTTAACTCATGAAAAATACTGAATGAAAAACAATAGCATTCCCTCTATCTCTATAAAACACATGACCTTGTGAAGAGGGATGTGTCATACTTTTAGAGGTGTCATTGGCAATAATCTACATGGAAGGTGTGTGGTTTTCAGCCCAAACTAGCAGTAAACCTGTTATATGCTGTCTCACTAATATTGTTTATTGGAAATGTTTCTGTCCATATAGGTCTCAGCAGAGACAGCAGTGTTGGAGAATTGCAAATTAAGGGATAGTCCATGCCCATAAAGAGCTTATTATCAAATTAGTGAGGCTCAGAAAAGGAGGATTACCAGCTTTATTTTAAAGATAGAGCAGACTGAGACTGTGAGGTATGTAGTAACTTGTCATGTTTTTGCACAATGTGAATGTCAGAGCCATGTACATGTTCAGTATGTTCCACTGCATGTTGTGCACAAAAGCTTTTAAGCAAAATACCAGACGCTCTGGTTAGTTTCATATCTATATGCCTGCCTGTGAGAAAAAGCAGTGATTTGCCAGACTCCACGTCTAAATATGGTGATAATATCAGTGGAATTTTAATATCTACTAATGAAAGCCCCAATTATCTTTCCTTAGCTTTGTAGGTTTCTTTCTTAGTTTATTTCAGTGTTATCCTGACTTTGTGTTTTGGAATGCTAGAAACAACGACTATATAACAATTCATCACATCTGCTTCTGTCTCAGTGCTCTACCGGTTCTAGTTACTGGTTCATAACCCCAGCAGGGCTTCAGGGATGCATGCTACCTGTTCTTCTGTTCAGAAAAGTAATTGATTGCTTATTTTGGAAGAAAGAATGAAGAGGAAAGAATTACTGTTTATGGGAATGGGAGACTGTTGGCTGAAGTAGTGATTTTAAAAAATTGTGTAAGGGGATTGCAAGATTCCCCAAGATCTGGAGTATGTCATAGAGCATCGTCAGGTGTGAATTAATGGAGTAAATTCTTAAGAACACAGAACACAGTCAAAACTCTATAGAAAGGTTTTTGTCACATGTATGTGCTTGCTCATATGCAGTGTGTTTGCATAAAATGGCCATTCAAATTCTTTCTGCAGAAACAAAATCAGAGAATGCATTAGGTTGGAAGGGACCTTTAAATGTCGTCTAGTCAAACTCCCTGCAGTGAGCAGGGTCACCTGTAACTAGATCAGATTTCCCAGAGCTTTATCAGGCTGGAGGTTGTTAATATATATTAGCTATGCATCAGAAGAAAGGGAATTTATTGACAATCATACTGCAGTAGCTTGGGACATCTTAGGCACCAATTAAGGAGAAGAATCTGGTGCAAGTTAGGGAGGTAACTGAAAAATCAAACAGGTGAGCAAACCCATTTCATGCATGAGTAAAATGCATGAGTTCACAAATCTACTTTCCAGTTGGTTTTGTTTTATCTCACCTTAGGCTTCATAAAACTCCCCATAGTCAAAGAATGGAATATCTAAGATTGCAATCCCTATTGCAAAGACCGTTTTCTCTCGGCTTGAAAATTAGGTATTTATGACATTGGTGTGGTAGATGGAGTCACATAGCAGGTCCCACCACCTTGGGATGAGAGATTTAGCCAATGAAAGTTTTACTCAAGACAGTAGTCAGTTATTACAAAAATCCACCAGTAGAAATTTTTTTTTCTTAATTTTAGTGCTGTTTTCCCCCACGTTAATTTCCAGATCTGTAATCTCATTTGTTCTCAGGCTTTCAGTAAACTACATGAGAGAATAGTTTTTAAGGCTTGTCAGGAGAAGAGGCTATGGGTTTGTTTTCCACAGAGCAGGTGTCCACACATAAACTAAGTAGCCACGGCCTCACTCTGGCAGAGTATGAACTGCTTCAAAGGCAGGTAGGATGGAGGAGTTATCTAAGGACTAGTGATACAAACCCATATCCCAAACAGCTGACTCCCCTACCTGAGACTTACATAGGGGCATAAATCAGTTTGGAAAAAAACCCTGATTTAAAGATGCTATTGTCATTTAAAGCAGCATAAAGATGCTAAGTGTCTCTTAAAGGTGCTGTTGTCACCGTATCCCAAGGAACTGTATCTAGTTTAGAGATGAATTATAAGAGCTCTGCCTAATACACTATGCTTCAAAATCAGACATTGAAGTGAAGCAAACCTCTATCAGAGACAGTGACATAAATGGGTACTTCTGCTATGAAGTAGACAAAGTGCTTGCACTACCCTTCTTCTGGCTTGAGCCAGGGAAACCAAATGTAGCAGTAGCAGCATCTGCAGAAGCATTTGCTAGATATAGCTTTGGAAAGACCTGGGCTATCTCTAAATCCTGTGATTCAACTGAGAATAAAACAAGAGACTGCAATTTTTCACTTACAGAACCACTTTAAATTAAACATAGAATAATATAGCATTAAAAAAAGATTCCTTAGAGCCAGGTTAAGAGGTTGAGCTGAGCTTTTAGAATATGTGTTGAGAGTTTCCTTTACTTCACTTTAAACAATAAAAAAGAAAAATCTTTTGGAAACAAGCCATAGGAAAGAAGCAAAATTCGAACTAATCATATATAATGTTAAAATCAATGTCACAGTGTTATGAAAGCCTGAAGGAGTAGAAAAGTCTTCTTAGCATGCGCAGTAATAGACTTTGGGGTCAAGAAATGATGTATTGCTGTAATATCTGCTGCTTCTACAATGACATTTGTAATAAATGGCATATATTCCTCTTATAATTTCTTTATTAGTAACACAAATTTCACCATCTGTGATTATCATCATGGATGGCAGATGAAAAATTCTCCTCTGCCAATGAACATACCAGTTGAGCTACGTGAGGGGGGCACGTGGCTTGCAAGTGCCTATGAAGGACTCGGAAACGGTGGTTCCTTCAGTGTCACAAAATGGCAATTATAAGCCTCTTTACTTGACAGGTGGCCCCTACCCTTCCTGGGCTTCTTTGAGCAGTGCATCAGATATCACAGGCGAGGGGATACATCAAAATTAAGGAACCATTTACTTTCTACGTGGGTTTGGCACAGTCCCGAGGATTGGCGGCGGCTCTTTATCCCTCAGTCAATTTCCTTTCTGTCTTGATTGAAGGAAATGTATGACTTAGCTGCGAGCTCTGTTGGGTTCCCTACCACGATCTCTGCAGATATGTAAATGAACATTAGCTGCAGAATATCAGATTATGGAAATGCTTGAAGAACATTATGGCTTGAGGAAAAGGGAAAAAATAAGTCTCTTGCTAGCAAGACATTTTCTCTTTGAAGGAAACATTTTGAGTGACATGAAGTTGAGGCTAAAATATAAATTAAATATGAAAAGCTGAGTGAGAGGTAATTATTAAAATGATTTGGATTAGATGGAGGAATTCAAGGCCTGTTTCAACAGAGAGCTTGCATGCCTGCATAAAGAAATTTGGGAATTCATTGTTAGGCATTGACTTTCTGTGAACTGCCACAAAAGAAATAGTAATTTCTACAAACAGAGCATGAACAGACAGGAATTCAAATGAAGATAGGGAGTTCACTGGCATGTGACTGTGATGAAATCCAGTGGCAGGCTGATCGAATGTGATTCATGTGTTATTACCCCAGGACTGCAGAAGCTTTTACCAGTTGCCCAAACAAGGGTTTCTAGTGCTTTCTGAGGTGCCTTGGTGTGCACTGAGCCCTCTCTCCAAGAAGACACAGGGCTCCTCTTACTGCTATGGCTCCAGAACCCTGTGGGCATCCCAGATATACCATGGCATCTCCAATGAGTTATGGACACCCACAGCTGAACTGAACACCAAAGGACACAACTTAAATGTTGTGAATCTTGACTAGAAGCTAATGAAAGACTTGGGTCTTGTAGCAAAATGCTGCAGAACACTTACTGCTCTATCACAATGTACTGATAGTGGATGATTGACAAACATTAAACAGTAGCTGACTTCAAACATTCAAATGCATTATTTTCTTAAAATGGATTCCTCTCCCTCCGCACCCCCATTTTTATCCAATACCTCAGTCTGAAAAAGGCCATTTATTTGTGCACGGTGCAAATCTCAAAATTTGTCCTTTTTCTTCTAGATTTGGTAGTTTTTCTCCCAAACACTAAATATTCTTTCAACCACAGCTTTTATTAAACATAAGTAATCTAAAAAAGAAATAAAATCTGAAGGAGGCAAGGTTGAGAGGATGTATTCATTAAATTTTATTCAGCTTTTTTCTATTTGGGTTCAAAATGATAGTGACAGAGATAGTGTCAGCATTTAAAAGATAGAAGACAACAACCTGGATCACTGTCCCAAACTACATATAAGTTCTGATAGACTCTTCCAAGAAGAGTATATTTATGTTTGCATTTTTATGAGTGTGATCAGGTTCAGGATCTACAAGTCTATACCAAGACATCTGTGTATCTTAATAGGGTTCATGATTCTACCACACACCCATGCCTTTGCAGAAGTAAATGTAGGAAGAGTTACTCCCCTATTCCCCACTGGAATCCCATCTGGTATTTTTATTTGGCCAATTACCTTTAACAGCTAATGGATAAAATGATAAAGAAACAGTGCCGAAGGATTGTATTTTTTGGTTGCTAATCTTGAACAGACTGAACGTCAACTACAGTTTCTGGCTGTGGAAACGATATTTTGTGGATAAATTTCAATTAATCACTTTTCTGACTGTAAGAAAACAGTTTTTAAAGGAAATTTTAAATTCCTAAAAAAAGGAAATTTCCCACTGGAAAGGGATTCCAGTGGGCTGTCTGACTTGACTTCTTTGTTTGATTCTGCTCCTGTTTTAATTACGTTGCCATCCTCTCCTGTCTGCTAGTGAACCTGTTTTTATTGGTCCAAGGATCTCCATCCTTATGGTTTGTGCTCTCCCAATCTTGGTTCACTATGCCAGTACACCTCTAAATTCAACATTTTCTCATTTCAAATGTTGGGATTTGCTCAGGGAATAAACCAACAGAGACATTCAGAATACCTGTCTGAGTTTTCTGTAAATTTTAACATGCATTTTCTTGATAGAGCTCTTTTTTGTTCCCCTAATTGTTCTGAATAAGCTAAATTCACCTATAATTTAAATCCTATGGTCGGTTCTGGAAGCCTCCATAGAGCCCATTAAGTATCATAATTTTGGCTGTATGCTAAGACTGAAAAGGACTCTTTAAATGATTCATATCATTATATTTTAAATAGGCACATGAAAAGAACATAGCTACCTTGGAGCAAACATTGTGAACAACATGTTATAAAATGCTATTTGATCTACTTGCAAAAAAATATTTGCTTTTAACTTTGAAATAAGAATCTAGTTTATAATTTCTCATAACCAGATATTTTAAAGTGTTTTGTTTTCTGCTTTTCTGAGGTCTTTTGCAGGGTTGATTTTTTTTCAAAATGTATTCAGTGTGAATGGCTGTTTATTCCTTTGAAAAGAAACTATTCAGCTTTTTTCAACTTTTTCTTTTTTTTTTTTCCCCATCTCCCTCTTTCAGTTAGTCTGATTTAGGTGTATGAACAACCCAAAACTTATAGCTTAATCCCACCGTGGTTGAATGAGTTTGTGCCTGCCCTCTTAGACACTAAGCACCTTAATCAAAACTCTTCACTCATTTCAGAGGGTCAAGTGTCGATGGCTCAGGGTGGTTACTCTGTTAGGTACTCTGATGAATATAAATGCATTATTTTTTTTGTCCAGGTATCTAACTCTTTTGGTTAAATGATTACAACTTTCCTGTCTTGGATTTGTCCTGGGCAAAGAAGTTTCTTGTGGTCACAAGCAAGGAATGTGCGGTGTCTGAAGCTGTGAGCCATGTTATGCCTTATGATACTAGCTCATCTTTTCATACTTCTTCCTCATTTTTCCTATGATATCCATCAAAGAGCATAATTTCCCACACCAGTTTCTAAGCTCCCTGGATTTGTTACATTTTCACTAAACAGTCTCACCAACAGTATAGTCTGACACGAAGTAAAAGCTAATCAGTACTAATTAGCAGTGTTAGTGCAGATGAATAAAGCATCCTTAAAGGGAAGCAGCAGAGACTTGAAACCAGCATGAATGATGGAGTGAGACGTGATACTTGCACTTGTTCTTTGCTCCCATTTCTCTAGCCCAGGTGGTGCTGGCTCTTCTCTTTCTCTGAACTTGGGCCAATCTATTTCTGACTAGATCAGCCAATACACTGGCAGCTTGCTGAGCTTCTGGACCATCCCGTATGTTGTAACCCGAGTCAGACTACTCAGACTCAATTATTTTTCTGATTAAAACTCCTGTAGCTGATTTTCCGAGGATAAAAAACAAATCCCAATTTTAACACCGTGTCACTGAAATCAGGATTTGAGTCTTAATACTTTCAGGCTTTTTTTTAATGTGGGATTTATTCTGGAAAGGAGATGTGGGAGGACAGTGGGGATGAAGAAAGAAGCTGTTTTACCTTCTCCTGGGCAACTTCTGAATGTTTAGCTATGCAGAAGTATGTCACTGTAACAAGCCTTTCAGTAGAAGAAAAATAATTCCATCCATAGCTTTTCTTCAAGACATGCCACAGAATTACAGACCATGTTAGAGTTTAATTTGATTCTGGAAATAATGTACATTGTAAATACATATCGTTATGCAGTAATGAATGTATGTGTGTATGTGTATGATTCCAGCAGTGTCCTACAACATCTATTTTTCCTTTGAGTGGCAATAGAGTGGGAAAGCTTTCACACCTTTCACAGAGTTTTCAGTTAAGATGGTACTAAATCAAGAACTGGGTTTTAATGGTTGTTAGAGTATGGAAAACGCACCAGAAATTTCTTTCTAGCCTCAGCTGTTCAGTGCTTATTGGTTGTTAATCTCAAAAGAGACAACAGAACTAAATTATTTTCTTAGTTCTCTAAGGATATAAATACATGGTATGAGCCATGTACAGCATCTTGCATTTTCTCCTCTTTGCCATGGACCTAAAAGATCACTTCTGTGTATCACAAGCTATAAAATTATTTATTCTGCAGAACCTTACTTGCAAAGGGCAACAGGAGGAGACCTGGTGTTAAGAATTATATGTATTCCAGAGATTAACCTACACATTAGATCTGAAGGCACTGCAAATAGCTTACAGGCATAGAAACAGAGTGAAAGAAGATATCTTCCTCTCTGTTCCTTTGTATATTACGCATGCTGTTTTTCTCTCTCACCTGCAATACCAAGTCAAAAAGCTAAAGGTCAGAAATGCCAGGTATAAATATCATATTACCATTTTTGGTATAAAGCTGATCTCCTTTCTGTCTGAATAGAAGGTTTTTTCTTTCCTTTAATACCTCTGCTTCAAGGAAAAGAATCCCACTGTATAAACCTGCTATTTCTTTTCCATGGTAGAAGTAGAGGTGCAAAATACTATAATGATTAAAAAGAAAGAGGTTTTCAAAAGATATGCAGAAGGGTTTGAAATTCAAAATGTGACCAGCTCGGGCTAGCAAACCCTTGCAGCAGAATAGTGTGTGCTTGTGTGTTGGGGGACCATGAGATGAGGTTCCAGATTAGGTTCTGCAAGCCTAATGCAGATTTGAATTCCTCCATCTATCATAGATTGAACCAAAACTGTCAGCCTGTTTAGTTATGTAGAAGTTGAAAAAGTTGCTGTTTGGGTCCACCTCTTCTTCATGGTGTGATTCAACCCTGATTTTATTAGGTTGAGTATTTTAACTTTACCCTGTATCATAAGCACCTGAAAAGGGGGAGCTCAAAATTTATGAGAGAAGCACTAAGAGCTCCTTATCTACAGTGACAAAATGCCACCACCATAATCTCTATTAAGTGCTACAAAATTACAGTGTAACAGTTCTGAAATTACATGTGACATCTGCATGAATACCAAATCTATTCATTATGTTCAGCCCTATTACAAAAAGCACTTACTGATTATGTACTGATTACAACTCTTACAAATTAAGTTATCCATGCAAACTTACTTCCCAGTGTACACATATTATTTAAAGATCTCAGTTCAGTCAAAAGAAAGTAACAGTGCAAAGAACACCACCACTTAGCATGGAGTATGATATCTGAGTAAAGTACCCCAATATTTCAAAGCTTTTTTACAGTGCTTGGATTTTTAGAAAAGTCTCTTTTCCTTTTTTTTTTGTTAAATTTTTTGATTAAGCATGCCATGTCATTCTTCCATCCAGTCTCTCAAGAAATGAAGTTGAAAGAGGGAACAACCGAGAAAGAATATGATAAATGCTCACATTATGCAGAATTTGCCTTTTTGAAATCACATTCCCCATTGTGCAAGCCAGAATTTTATAGAGATATAAATCACAAAGAAATAAGAAGCCAGTAATGAGATAGAAGTATATTTGAAATATGGATGCAAATCCTTACCACCTGCTGAGCAAAAATAGTCTGCGGAGACTCTCCTGAAAACTGAACTGCCATTAACATCTTGTAAGCACTAAATTTGCAGCAGAAGAATGCTGGAATTATATGTCTGTGAAATGCCAAAGGCCTCTTTGATTTATCTCTAAGCAGAATGTTTCAGCCACATCTACATAAATATTTTAACAGGAATTTAATTTTCATTTTAGTCACACAATAAATCTCTTTATTGCACAATATCATCCTGTCCTAAATAAGTTACCTTATGTGTATGAGCACAAAGATGTCTGTGTTCATTCTTCTTTCTGGTTTGATGGATACTATTTGAATATAGAATATATCAGTGCACTTATTTACATTAAATAGTTGCCGCAGGATGTTTAATTTTGTCTAGAGCATCTATTCATTTAGACATAACTTATCCAATGGCAATCAATTGACTTACATTTAACTCCAGCTCTGGACCTCTCAAGGGTAGACCAGAATAGAACAACAGCAAAAAAACCCCTTAAACAACCCAACAACAGAAGGAAATCTAGAGTAGGAATATTGGCAGCTGTGCATACACTGGCAGAGGAAAAACATCAGAGCTTTACTGCTTATTTTGTTTTCAGCACATTATAAACAACAGTAGCAACTCAGCTCCTGTCTGACTGAATCTTTCTTCCTATGCATTTTAGATATTATTGCTGTTGCAGTTGATTGTGCAGCGTTGGGTATGGTGACCATGTTGGGCCAGTAATTTATGTCTCCAGAGGCTGATAAACTGGGGATGGATTACTTTTTCTGCTTGGCAGGATGCTGGAAATAAGTTCCTAATAGCAAAAAGTCTGTCACAGGCACCTGCCCTTCCCAAATCCATTTGGCAACGTGGAGTACGAGCTCCAGAACCAAGAACGCTGACAGTGTGGATGAAGAGGTGCATCTTCACACAGCCTTTTTGCCATTCTCTTTGCAAGCTCCTCAGTTGCTTTCTTGCTGAAAGAAAATTGTGATGGAGCTATTGTAAATCTCTCTTCAGGCATCTGAATTCATTCTGCACGAATCATAATGTTCTGCTGGCAAATTGATTATCATTTCTGATTTATTCAATCTCAAAAATCACAGCGTAGAACATTTGCTCTAGCACTCAGAGGGGAACAGGCACAAGTGTAAATAACAACTGGCAGTTGGAATTAGGTTGTTAAGGAAGTGATTTTCAAAAGCTTAAACAGAAGCTAGTGTCAAGCAGCTCTAATCAAGTCTTTCATTGTGAGCTGGGTACCTCTCACTTATTTTTGCCTTTGAAGATCTTCCCTAAAAACTGTCCTGTTCAATATATCCTCAGAAATAGAGGTAGGCATAAGTATATGTGGCTTATTGTTTTGAAAATCTGACTCTAAATTGTTACCTAGAGAAGTTTTAGGTCGCAAGCTACACTGGCATAAATAATTTGAGACACATTATTACAGCCTTTCCCTAGGCAGTTAACTGCTCTATAGATAATTACGAGAACAGGAGACATTAATGTTCTAACCATCAACCTCTAGTAGACCTAAGCTGATTGTAAAAACCTTTAGAAAAGAGTAACTGGACATTGTGCAGGAAAACTCGTGCCTCCTTAAACCTTAGGTGACTCTACTAGTCACTGCATACAAACACATGGTACATAAGGAGGTAGGTGGCAATGGTAATGTAGGCACAAAACCAGCCTGTTGGCTGATAGACTCCGATATAACATAGGGCACTGCAACATAGTCTTATTTCCATTCCTGCTTTGCAAGGTAATTTGTGGTTGTCTTTGTAATTATTCAGTTACTGACTTCTCTATTATGCCTGTTAAGCCTTGGATTTCTTCTTTCTTACTATCTACTTTAGTCTTCCTCTTTCCTATTCCCTTGATTGTCAAATGTGCTGACCAGAAAAGAGTTTAAAGACAGCTAGAAACAGCGGTCTATAGGAAGCAATGCTCTTTCTCCAGGTTTTAAAGGAGGGTTATGGCAGAACCTGGGGGGTGAGCTTCCTTTGAGCTACTGTGACTGCCACAAAAGCTTCTCTTTTTCCTTCTAAAGAGCATAGTGGAGAAAGGAGAAACACAGCAAATGTGCTGTTGTACTTCACACACCTTAGCAAGAAGTTAATTGACCTATTTAGGAACAGTAACATGCTCGGCTAGTCTTTGTGCTTAATTAATAGAGTCATTGAATATCTGATTGAATGAGATCTTTGGAGGTCATCTGGTCTATCTCCAGCTTGGAATAGGACTATTAACCAAACCAGATCAGAAGAGCCCTGGCTTTTTCTAACTGTGTTGCCTGCCTTCTTTAGTGCCACACAATTATGTCGTATGAAAGTTGTCTGTCTTCTCTTATGTCTCGGCATTATTCACTTTTAGAGACCGGCTACCAGCTCCACAAACCTTTCTTTAGTTCAGATAGACAATGCCTAGCCCTATTTCTTCTCCCCTAGATTCCTATATCTTCCTTGCATATGTGGTCCCACCTGTGAGCCATTGAGCCTTCTCATCACTGGGTCAATAATTTACATTCTGAAGCATTGTGCAAATAGTATGTATTTTCCTCTTGAATCCATTCCCAGTTATTCAGTGTAGTTATTTCTATAATTGTAAGGTGTTGGGAAAGCAGTGCTCAATGGTGCTTATGCTCACTGTTCATTCTTTTTATGGTATAGTGACCTACAATAGACTCTGTCATAAAACCTGTGGAAGTACCGGCTGAGTCCAGCCCAGGGAAAGGACTTATTCTCTCTGTTCTCCTTCAGTCACTTGTAGGTGATTACTCGTTTTTGTGCTGTAAAATCCACTCCCAGCCACCTAACATGTAGTGATTCTTTTGCTCTACTCAGGTACAGCAAAAAATTCTGAGCAGATCCATCACAGAGAAGGCAGAGAAATAAATCCACATTTTCTTGAGCCCAGGGGAGAAGTGCCATAGAATTAAAAACGTTCACTTAACTGTAAAGTTGTAATTGGGTGGCAGCAGATTTCCAGTACTCAGGAGCCAGGTAGATGAAATTCCCACAAGGGTGCAATGCCTCCCAGAAAACAATGCAATATCTGTGTTACATGAAATTTCTCCTGTTTTCTTCACAGCTGAGTTGAGGGATCGACTTTAAATAGCTGACACAGTTTATTGAGTTCTTTTTCTTTAGATGGGAGCTTCTTAGTTTAGCATCTTCCTGAAAATTTGAGTAGTGACAAAACTTGCTTTTCTTCAGAAATTAAGAACTTTAAGAATCAGAAAAGCCAAATTCAAATGCAAAACATGAACTGTCTGTGGCAGATTCCATGAGATTAGACTTGCAGAAAGTTTATTCCTTTGAACCTGTACAGCTCAAGTAATGGAATAGTTGGGTTTTTTTTCCCCTCCTCTTACCTGTCTTTGACTAAAGTCTTTTACCTAAGACTTTGAACTTGAACGTTTCCTGGAAATAACTGCAAGTCTAAATATGTTCTACTAGAATATTTATCAAGCTTTTGGAATACTTTCTGGGGCAGATCATGGCCACAATTATATACAAATATGTAACGTGAAAATAGGAAGACAACTTTTCTTGCTACAGATAGTGGGCATGTCCAATACCAGCCCCAGCAGCTCCACTGGGAAGATAGACTATGAAATACTTGGGTAGTATCCAACTTTTTCCTGCCCTAACACTGAGATAGGAAAAGCCTTTTGAGTAATAACTGTGATGGAGCTATCAGGATAGAATACAAGGTCTTCACTGGTAAAATGACTACCTTCCATAACATACTTTTATTTTTTAATAGTTAGAATATTTTTTAAAACATTTATTTTGATTATGATAGTTGTCATTCTGGTTTCCATCTTTGGGAAGAGAAGGATAGATTTCCCACTATTCCTGTTTCAAACCACAAGCCTGGCATCCTGTTTAGAGATCTTTTACAATGCCATTCCCCCAACAAGGCTGTGAGATCCTTGGAGCAACAAAAGTGCCAAAACATAATGTTTCTTTCAAGGACTCAATAATGAGGTTTATAGATTTCCTGTGCACCTCTCCAGCAGAAACAAACTAATAGCGTGCAACGCAAGAGGGAGAGTAAAAGAATTCCCTGGGATATATTTCATATGCTAAAGCTGTTCCTGAAATATAGTTGCCTATCTAGCTCAGGATCTCTGCTCAACAAAATAATTGTACAAATTGTGTCTGACTAATGACAATAAAAGACTTGAATCTATGTATTCCCTGGGCAATTTAAAATCTGAGTTTAATATAGTGCAGTTTCATTTCTGAGCTAATACAATTGTATGAAAGACATTTTGTTTAAAAGAAAGCTTTGCTGAAGAAAGAGAAGGACAGGAGGTATCTCTCCCAAAGACAGAGGCTCTTAAAAGAAGAAAAAATACGGGGAAGAACAATGAAATTCACCTGCTTATCTCAGCAATAAGAGCATTATTAAATGTTATTCTTACCCACTTAGGCCATATATTCTGATAAGACGTGAAATCCTGTTGAAGGATTTCTCAGGGACAAAGAGGTGATTTAGGCATTTTTTCTATTTTTTTTAAAACTATACAAAGTCAAATAGTCTTAAGTAGCTCCCACTAGTTCTGATACCCCCCCTGGTTTTTTGTGCTTCCTGTGTCAAGAGTTTTTTTGCTTTCTCATGGTCATGTTTATACTTTTTAGAGCCTGTAATAGGCACAGCCTCGACTCCTGCGTGTACAGCAGAACAAATATTCCAGTGCATGAGAATTAGCTCTGATCAGTCAAGTCTTGGCTAATAACCACCTCAGCTGTACACATATTTACTACATAAAAGGACCTGCTTGCTGCTTCTACAGATTCCACAAGAGAATAGGGTCTGCTGCTGGCTTCAGACCCCACACGGACCTAGCAGCCAATTCCTCCTCTGAAAAAAAGTCTTACATCCCTGAATCATAGAATCATAGAATGATTAGGGTTAGAAGCGACTCCCAGAGGTCATCCAGTCCAACCCCTCTTCAAGAAGCAGGGACACACCCAACTAGATCAGGTTGCTCAGGGCCTCATCCAACCTGGCCTTGAACTTCTCCAGGGATGCGGCATCCACCACCTCTCTGGGCAACCTGTTCCAGTGCTCCACCACTCTCACAGTAAAGAACTTTTTCCTAATATCCAGTCTAAATCTCCCTCCCTCTATTTTGAAACCATCACCCCTTGTCCTGTCACAACAGGCCCTAGTGAACAGCCTCTCCCCATCTTTCTTGTAGGCCCCCTTGAGGTACTGGCAGACCGCTCGAAGGTCTCCCCGGAGCCTCCTCTTCTCCAGGCTGAACAGCCCCAACTCTCTCAGCCTGTCCTCGTAGGAAAGGTGCTCCAGCCCCTTTATCATCTTTGTGGCCTCCTCTGGACCGTCTCCAACTGGTCCATGTCCTTCTTATGTTGGGGGTTCCAGAACTGGACACAGTACTCCAGGTGAGGTCTCCTGAGGATAGAGGGGGAGAATTCCCTCCCTCGACCTGCTGGCCACGCTTCTTTTGATGTAGCCCAGGATGCAGTTGGCCTTCTGGGCCGAATAATTACACTCAACTAGAGTCCAACAGCCCTGATCAGGATCTGTGCTGCAGATAATGTAAGAGAAGGTCTCACCTCCACCTCTGACGTTTTTGAGTCTGAGTTTGCAAGGAGTTTATAAAGGACAGGAGAAATCCAAAATGGAGGTGCTCTTTCTATAGGAGTATATTTTTGTAAAAACGTGTTCCCCAGAAATTTCCTTAATATTTTAAACTTCGTGTAGGCAAAAGTCTCTTGAGAAGCTAAACTACTGCAGCGAATAGGTAAAGGTGAATTTCAAAATATCCATGTTTCAACATGATTTAGTGAAGCTCCAAAGAAGTGCAGAGAACCTATAAAGGCCACTGTAAAGGTCTTGAGTGGCTTCTTTAACGTGCAGTGTGACCTGAACACCTGCTGAAGACAACTGGCAGCACAGCAACTTCTTCCCTTCCATAAAGCAAAACCTCTGCAGCAGCAGAAATCTTAAAAAATGTGGTAAGGCCACTATATATTTTCTTTTCAGTGGGATAAATATGATGTAGTTACCAGGATTTCACATTAGAAATACTTTCATTACCATAAAATGCTTTGAAGTGGTTGACTGAAAACACCCAAGTCCTCAATTAATTCACAATGTAGTCTGTATTTCACAGCAGTGATATGCAAGACTCTGTTATTTTCTCTGTCCTCTGGTCCCTTACAATTCTTCACAGAACCTGCTTTAAAAGCAATGTCAGAGTGTCAAAGCACTTTTTAAGAAGGGTACAGCTATCTATATCCTGCAAATAAATCAGGGCTCTCCTGCTCAGGTCAACAAAGATGCCTCAGCAGTAATGTAATCATGTGGATTATATTAAGCTGGACCAGCTGAAGGACTAACTGAAGGCCTGTGAAGCTAATGGACGTTGCTGAACTTCAGTGTTCACGTAAGAGAAATGTACAGTGAACTAATTGCAATTTCTATTTGGTGCACTGTCATTCATTTCACAGCTTCCCTGCGAAACGTTCCTTCAGCCATTATACAGCAGCAAACTCTTCCCAGAGGTCACATACAAAGTCATTATATAGAATCTGATGAGCATTGTTTCTGGAGTCTAATTGGAAACTAAATCATCTTGACTTGTCATAGCCCGGTTGTGTGTGTGTGCCTATCAGTAGGTCCATTCATGTCTGTTAAACCCCTTGTGGTCTTAAAGACCTTGCAGTGCTGAAGAGACTTGATGAATCAGGATCTCTTATATTACCTGGTCATTCACTGTTGGCTAACTAATCAGGAAAAAACACCAACAAATGAGAACTTGTTCTATCTTTTATCCAACAACGCCAAAGCTCTTTAGAAACTAACTTTAATTAGTGCCCCATGGTGAAGGCAAACATAATTATCCTCATTTCACAAAGGTCTATCCCAATGTCGTAGTGAATCGATGAAAGGAGCTTCCAGGAAACCGCTGTTCATTAAGGCTGTAAACAGTGCCAGGCCTTGGCAGAATGCAGCAGTAACTTAATCTGATAGGGTTTTCCCAATACTTCTGCTTTTAAACCTCAGAAGAACATAACCTTCTACCCAATAAATGTATTTGCTGGAGCTTTATGCAGAGCACTAAGGAGCTACTCTCCCTGGAAAATAAAGACTCGAGTATTACATTATTCAGCCGTCTCACCAATATAAGTTCCTCCTCTGAATGAGAGACTGCAATATATATATATATATATCTATAATACAAGTAATGAAGCTGGGCTCAGGCACCTAATCTTCTAGGACAGCCATTATGAAAGATAAGCACATCACTGCCTCTCTCTGCAGCGGTATTTCCCCTTGGGTTACCCACTGTAGCCAAGCACTTGACTAGGATCCCAATTAATTTCTTTTGAAAAGCTTAGATGGTGGTTTTTCCTCTCTCTTTTCCAGTGTATCTTACAGCCAAGTTTTAAGTATTTGATCCCACAGGTACTTGCATAGGAAAGGGAGTTGTGTGTGTGTGCAGATGGGCATACAGATATTAATAGCACCCACCTTACCAAGGAAGTTGTTTTTGAAAATGTGACAAGAAAGAGGTTCCTTTCCAAACTTTTAAAATTGCTCTTAAGTTCTAAGTTCAGGAAAGGCAACCTGATCTCAGTTTTTAGTAAAGAGAATTGAGTTAAAAGGAACAAAAGGCAAACAAGACTCTCTACAGTTTGACAAACTCGGGGCATGTATCAGAGACATGCATGCAGATGGTTCACGAATTATTTGAGGAAGGTTTCAAATGCCTGTACCTCAGGATATGTCATTATGGAACAGAGGTTTGTATTAAATCAGTCAGCTTCAGTGCATGCCTGGTAGATAGTAAATCTTTATATAACATTCAGTGGAGCTATAATATCACAGTTTCACAGCTTCCCTCCTAGCTGTTAAACATTCTTCTCCTCTGTGTCAGATCCTTAACATCAGTTTCCTCCCTGTTTCACCAGAGGAAGGGGCTTAGTCCTTTTTGTGGTGGAGTACTTTTAAAAAATCAATTAATTTCTCAGCATGGCTGACTCACCAGACGGCTCTCACATGCCAACAGCCCCTGTTCTCATCACTGCCCAGCTACCTGCTCGCTCAAAGCCGATTACATTTCTCCCAGCTGATATCAACTTGGAATCCCAGCCTCATGCTTATTCACCCTGCCTGTTATTTCAACCCAGCTCCTTGCCTGTGTTGTGGCTCTAATTAGTTGGCTGGCCAGGGTCAGGGCTGCAGGCTTCTGGTTTCCAGGGGAAAAGCCAGCACAGTGCACCAAGGTTTTGTGTCAGCGCTGAGCCTCGCTTTAAATGATAGTGTCATTCTGCATCAGGGGAATGGGACATGGGGAAAGCGTGGGAACTTCTCAGCCGAGCTGCAGCAACACCTGAATGGTTGAGATTTAGATAGGAAAGCCCATGCTCTTGGCAAGGCTGTGTGTTTTGATGAGTGTGCAAACTTGAAGGCCATAGATAGGAGCCAGGGGTATGGGAACCAAAAGAGTTATTTTGAGAATTTAGTTGGTTTCTGAAAAACAGTCCTGCTTGATGAAAACAAGGGCAGGTGTTTATGCAGCGAGCTCTCTCACAAGATGTGCAATAAGAGGGGAGCCTTGTTGAAAGATGAGACACAAGATGGATGCTGAACTGCAGTAAAGGTTATCCCAAACTCATCTCGGAGTGCTGTGCTGACACCCGCTGCCTCCCCGCCAGGAAAGGAGTGTGCCTTAGCCTGACACTTTCCTGCAGCTGATTTTGTCTGAGTGCTTGTTTACCGAGAGTCTTTCATGTGCTTCACTGTAGGGAAAGCAAGAGCTGTTTTCTGGTCCAAATGCAATGGGTGGGTGGTGGGAGAGGCAGCAGGCAGCCTCACAGAGCGCTCAGGATGAGGCTGGAGTCAGGAGCTGCCAGGCAACCACTGCCTGCACTGGTACGGGTAGCAGCATCATCACTGGGACTGCCGGGAGGGCAGCCAGCCGACAGGGCTCCAGGACGCCTCCAGGCTCCTTGGGCAGGAGTGGCTGGAGAGCAACCTGCTGGAAAGGGACCTGGGGGTGTTGGTTGACAGCCGCCTAAACCTGAGCCAGCAGTGTGCCCAGGTGGCCAAGAGGGCCAATGGCATCCTGGCTTGTGTCAGGAACGGTGTGGCCAGCAGGAGCAGGGAGGTGATAATCCCCCTGTATTNGTGGGGGTTGGTCTTTTCTCCCCAGTAACAGGTGACAGAACTCAAGGTAATGGCCTCAAGCTGCACCAGGGAAAATTTAGGTTGGATATTAGGAAGAACTTCTTTACTGAGAGAGTCATCAAGCATTGGAACAGTCTACCCAGGGAGGTGGTTGAGTCCCCATCTCTTGAGGTGTTTAACAGACGGGTAGATGTGGTGCTTGAGGACATGGTCTAAGGGTAGACTTGGTGGGTGTAGGTTAATGGTTGGACTGGATGATCTTAGGGGTCATTTCCAGCCTTAACAATTCTATGATTCTATGACACCCCGCTCCCCACCGGCAGTGGTGTGTCTGGGGAAAACGGAGTGCAGCAGTGCAGAAGGTATTCCCACTGCCCTTTGGCACTGCCTGTGAGATGCCCAGGGATGTAGCCACGGTAGGGATGTGCAGCCAGGGTGTTCCTAGATGGGTGATTTTGGCTTTTGGCACCATCTCTTGTCCTTTGGGAACAGTCCCGTTGCTGTTCACTTCAGGAAAGCGATCACTGAAGAGCTTTCATAGCTGCAGTGATGTGCACTCCTCTGTATGATGATGAGCTATGCTAGGTTTTCAGCCAGACTTCCTTTATTGTGCCTGGTGTTGTTCTAGTACAGGTGACATTGTTTCAGTATTTCCTTGAGGAAAGGTATAACACCTGGCAGCAGAACTCTGTGTGTATCAGTGTATTTTCACATGGAGGTTTGTCTCCCGAGACTTCATTCGTGCATGGCCATGGGGAAGTCTGGGATACTTCTTTACATGTTCAGGCTCCTGACCAACTTCTCAGCTGCACATTCTCTGTGTTCTGGTTCTGCTGGGTGTGGAAGGATAAAGGTGCAGCATCTCTTATATGAGGAAAGGCTGAGAGCTGTGTCTGTTTAGCCTAGAGAAGGGACACCTGAGAGCGGATCTCATTAGTGCTTAAAAAAGCGTGAGTGTCAAGAGGATGGAGCCAGGCTGTTTTCAGTGGTGCCCAGTGACAGGACAAGGGGCAACAGGCACAAACTGGAGCACAGGGTGTTCCATTTGAACATGAGGAAAAATTTACTCTGAGGGTGATAGAGCACTGGCACGGGCTGCCCAGAGAGGTTGTGGAGTCTCCTTCTTTGAGGATATTCAAAACCCACCTGGACAAGCTCCTGTGTGACCTGCTCTAGGTCATCCTGCTTTAGCAGGGGGGTTGGACCAAATGATCTCCAGAGGTCCCTTCCAACCCCTGACATTCTGTGATTCAGTTCTGCTGGCTATTAGGGTATGCTGCTATGTAATATAATCTTCTTGTTTACCTGAAGCTTTATGTAAAGCTCCGTTTCACTCATAAAACTGAATAAATAACACCACTTAAATATGACAAGATTTACCAAGTACCTTCTGAATTTTCAATATTCATTTCGGTGTTAACATTCACCAAAGAAAAGAAATGATGTTTGTAGAGCTGTATATTTAAAATCTCATCCATCATCTTTTTTTCTTCCCTCAGATCATTGCTCATTAAGTTCCTTATAGATTTAGACCACTGGGTATGCTTTGTTCAGCTAGACAATTTGTATTATGTATAGACAGGGCTTTCCTTCAGGTATTCAACAAAGCAATTAACAACTCTGAATATACATGACAGCCTTATGTGATGGATGTTCGTATTTGTATCCCCCTGTATTCTGTTGCCATTTTGAATCCTGTATATTCATTTTCTTCTGTGCTTTCCTAGCAGGGATTTGTTTTGTACTGCTGGCATCCATGTACATACCAGTTAGATGCAGCAGGTAGTACAAGCAGAGCAGTAGCTCTGTAATATCACTGGTTGGATATATATATCACTAGGAGGCCTAAGGCAACAAGAAGCTGCCCTGAGCATGATCATTCTCCTTCAGGTCCACAAAGGTATCCTCTGATATAAATTATTGCTCAAGGATGACCCAAGGACCTGAGGTAGGTGCTACAGGACACTATGTATGGTATGTTGGCTGCTCTGGGTAAAGAGGTGCTTAGTTTCACTTCAGTAAGACAAAAGGCCATTTTCTACTCCTCTCTGCAGTTGTCTGGGACCTGGCAAAACCCATGGGAAGGATCATTTGTCCCATACCTGTGGAAGACAGACTGGTCTATAAAGAACTTCAAGTCTGACAAATAAATCTCACTATCGATGCATCTGAGAGAAAACAAATCAATGGCCAAACAAGAGGAACTGCCTGTAGGCTGCATGGAGGCCATTAGGCTGTCAGCTATTGCTGCTTTTAAATGCCAGTTCTTAATTGCAGTCTGGTTCTAGGCAGTCTTAGGGCATTAGAGAGGCTTCAAAGCAGAACAAGGGAGTTAAAATATATCTATTCCTGAAATACCAGTGAATGAAAAGGCTGGTGTGTATGACCTGGGGCCGTGCCAGCTGGCTAAACTCTGAAACATTAGCAAGAAATAGGTCACTTCTAATCTTTAGTGTTTCTTTGACTTCACCCCATAGCAAAGTGGTTTGTACAAATGCAAATCTCAAAACTAGCTGACATCACAGTCATAATCTTGATAATGGATGCCAGCTTCCAAAAGGTGAAGAGATAAGCAGTTAGTAATTCAGATTAGTTCTGAGGAGAAAAAAAAACCAACCCCAAACAAAAGTGTGTGTTGGAAATCTGGCAGGACAAAGCCATTTCCATGAGATTTTTCAGTACATCTTGGCTTTGGATTGGCTTGGAAACACTGAGATGATGCTCATCGTATTTTTATCTACCAATTTTTCTTGAGACAGTGATTTGAAAATTTTAGTTTCCCATCAGAATTGAAGATTTTCAAATTATGTAGTTTTGCTTTCATAGAGCTGATCTAAAATCTCAAAAGATCTAGGATCTCCTAAATTGGTCAGTCTGTTTAATTATATTTGTGAAAAGAGTTTGTTTTTTTTTTAAATAGACAAAAAGACCTCACAATAAATGCACATAGGATCATTCATTCCTCCTCTAAGGGGTATCTCTCCATTCAGTTTCCACTGATTTCATGGCACTTCTTATGCAGCATACTGAGTCTCCAGTTTTGGTGATGACTAATGATTTGGAGGCAGTGATTTCCCTTAATTTATTTCCAGTGTTTTTGGAAGTCGGTAGTTACCTGGAGCTTTTTTTCATATGTCATTAATCAATGGAGTAATCCAGTTCCTTTAGTATGTGTGCCTTTATAAGTAAAGAAATTATTTTGGAAAAAAAGAACCTGAAAGAATTGCTCAGATAGCATTAGAGCATGCAGATTCAAGCAAGGGGAGCAATAAAGAAGCAAAAGATTGAAGATGTCTGTATTACAAAATGACTCCTTTTGACCAAGAAATCAAGTTAAGAACAGCTTTGTGGAGGAGGAAACAGCAACTTCCTTCATCTGGAAACTTAAAGTTAGAACAAACCAAGTATGATTTTTAAAAAGCAGCTTTCTACTAGCAAAGTATGAGCAAAGATATTTTCTGCACCATTATTTCTATTCTTAATTAAGATTTTTAGAAACTAATCCTGTAGTTCCATGAAATTGTATTTCCAAGAAATACAATTAGCAAACTGATACCATGTACATATGTGCACTAAGCACACTAGCACAGGCACATCTGCTGGCATTCCACCCTTACCAAGTCTCCATTGTACTAGAAAACTTGCAGGCCCAATCTAGATAATTTTATAGTAATTATTTAATAGTTAAGTGTCTCCTCAGTTCTTTTTCAGGTGCAGGTGTGCAAAGATAAACATTAAATATGTTGCACTCATGTAATTCAAATTCTATTTATATGATGCAGGGGTGAGGGTGGAATGGGCTTTGTCTGTGTTAGAGTATGGTATAAAGAAGATCAAGACACCAGAAATGTGGCTAATTTCAGAAGAGAAAGCACTGTGAGTATTTCAGTGTGGTGTTGAGCTGGGTGTTATTAACTTCCTGGGAAATGTGACACAACCACAGCTTTCAGGATTGATCTAGTGTCTTTGTGAAGTGTTTCTTTGCATGGCATAATGCTGTTAGTTAATGGAACTATTATTAATTCTAAGCCCCTCACTATTAATAAATACTACTAATGTACCTCCTCATTGTCATTATTGTCAGAAAAAATACATTGTTAGATCATTTAGAACTCTAATTATAATGCATCTACACAAATCTGTCAAATTTAGGTCAATCTTTAAAACTTATACCCAGCATTTTTTAACATAGGAGAACTTGATGTACAAATTACTACACGACAGAAAATAATTAGAAACCCATGTTGGATAGAAAGGTGAGGAAAAGTTCTGAAATTATTACAGCTGAAAATAAAGTGTGATTAGATTTAAAAAGAATTCTTTTGTGTTCTTCTATGAAGAAACTCTATAAGCTTTATTTTTGCAAAGGACTTTTCAGGAGAAAATCCCTTCTGGTTTTGTTGAAAGGGAAGCTTAATGAGTAACCTATGTGAAACCATTAACTGGGAAAGGTACACATTCTTTGGTAAGTTCTCCTGGTATACTGCCAGCACTCTCCTTTCAGCATAAGCTTTGGTGGCTACTTCTTTTGAAGCTTCTGGAAGTCTTTATCCCTCAATATTTTTGGTCCTGGATTGGTCCACTCTCTGGCCGATGCTATTGTTCATGCCACAATAACAATAATAGCACTTGGCAGTGATATGGGATGTTAAAGTTTTTTAGTTCTATGTTTAGCATAGGCTGTTCAGGACAGCCTTTTAAGTATTATTAGCTGCATTTTTTTTTCCCAGAATGAGATACTACATGCTGAAGTTACATGTCTAAAGCCTTATATGTTTTTATTGTCAACTGAGTTCTAAATCTGTCTCGTTGCTGGCTATCTCTAAGGCTTTTTTTAGGCCATGAAACCTGGTTTTCTGAACTTGCAAAAACCTTTCTGCAGGGATTCTTTTATTTTAGGTGCTCACTTGGAAATTCGCTGCAGAAGACAGAGAAATTGCAGATATATCAACGCTTAAATAATTTTTAGGGTTGAAAACTTCTACATCAAAATGTCTACCTTGCATACCTGAATTAAGGTGCTCAAGTTTCTGTCTCAGAGAGGAAGACAGTTCTAGTGAAAGCAAAGATTTCCCTCTCACTCCACATTGTGGTACTCAATTTAGTGCTACACTGACATACAGTGTCCTGCATCTCAGATCTCCAAAGACATTAATTGGGCTGGTAATACATTTAACTGTGGGCTGTTTGCAGTAGTCTGATAGATGGACCAGATCTTTGCAGGAATTGTGAAACCACCAGAACCACAAACCTAAACTGAAACCTCAGAAACCACCTTTTTATTTTGTTTTGCCCCTTACTTTCTTTTTCCTACCCTGCACTGCTTGTTTTCCTTTGGGTTTCTTGAAATCTTTCTTTTGTGTAAAACAGACAGAGAAAAAGAAAGGATAGAAGAGATTGCTTTTGTTTCCCATTAATCACACTGCTCCAGAGCAGTGAGGGGGTTTACACTTCATTGCTAAACAAAATGTCTTGAACCTGTTGCAACTCGGGGCCTAGGTAGGAAGGAGTCAGATCTCTCAGGAGTCCTTACAAAAATACATCATACTAAAAGTCCAGACTTTCAGTGAGTACAAGAGACTGATTTTGAGTGATTGAAAGGGTTAATGTCTGAAAAACTGCGTTGGGAAACAGTTATGGTCTACATGGCAAGGAGGAAACACCGGGAAGGGGCTGGCTGGTGCAGAGAGTGGGGGCAAGTAGGAGAGCCTTTGGCTCCTTGTTCTGATCACTATATGTGGCCAGAGATTGTACAGAGTTCCTTGGAGGAAGGGACTTAAGTCCACCTGAAAGACCCCTTGAGCCACCCTGCCAGTGGTGCCTATGCAGAATACCAAGAACTCTTGAGAACCAAACCATATAAGTCATCAAGGGATGTAACTAGAAGTAATTAGACTGTAACAGTCACAAACATGAGGAGCCAGGTACACACTCGTCACCAGAGGATTGTCCTGTCTGTCATCATCATCACATGGTAGCGATATCTCTATTTTACTTTTCCCTTTTTTCTCTTTTCCTTTCTTACAAATGTTTCAACAAGAGGCCACAGCATCCACCATTACATTTTCCAAGTCCTGGTTTGCTTCTACCATAAATACAATATTTAACAGACTGTTTGGTGTCACTTCACCTTAACTTAACAAACCTGCTGTGATTCCCCAGGATATCCAGGTTGGGTCATGACACTGAGATCCCTTAAAAACCTCAAAATATTTTCCTTTTAGAAATTAAAATTTTAGTCTAGTTCAAAAGAAATTATTTAGTAGCAATTGTATTAGATACTGGCACCAAGCAATCTTGGATCCATCTTTGCATCCATTGGGATCAACACATTTCCCACACAGATGGATCTATTAGGAACACCACCAAAAGATAAAGATCTATGACATTATTTCCAAGTCTATAATGTATTAAAGATATATTCAATAGTTCCTAAATAAGCTTACTGCAGTTTTGGCCTTATTCTCACCTGTCATTCAATGACATCTCTTCATTGGTCATCTAATGTAAGTTGAAATAGAACCTCAAATGAATGATTAAATTAAAATTACTCCCAGAGCAAACATAATCCTAGCCAATATTTTATAAAACCCTGACTTAGGTGATCATCTCATTTGCATTGCTTTTCATAAAAGAAGATTTACACGGCCTGTGATAGCACTAACCTTTCCTTGGATAGGTAGCACATCTCATATATCTAAATAATTATCTGATAGATCTCTTGAATTATCACCAGGAAAAAAAAGCATGACAACATGTCAATATTATTTAAAGGGACCATCCATGCAGTTATGCACTCTATCTTGTTTTCATATGTCTATCAATATGAAGTTACAGACATATCAGTCTTTGGACTAAACAGTCATTGCCTGAAAAAAAAGAAAAAATTTCTTGATTTGTCATTTAAACAAAGCAGAAGAAACTCACCCCCACTCCAAATGAATGATTTCTTTTACTGCACAAAATCTATGAAGATCAATTTATTCCATTCTTATTAAAAATCTTGGGTTTTTCCTCTTTGCTTCTCCTAGTAAAAACGCTTGCTATTCCCTTTTAAGATAGACTGGCTCTAGCACAGAAGGCTGTGGGAATGGTCAGAGGTGGACAGAGATTGTCATTTAAACAGAATGTTGGTCAAGTGCTGGCCCTCTGCACATGCTTAATTTAACCCATCAAATAGTGTATTATGTAGCTGGAAAGGGACAGAGTGTAATCTTCATGCACTGTGGCTCTGTTTGCAAATGGTATATGTAGATATCATAGTAGGCTTGTTTGGGGGGGGGGGAGTGGGGGCGTTTCAGCTTCTGCTGCTTTGTGTTATGAGTAATCTGTGTCAGACTAGAGAGATGTGGAAAACAATTAGTAGAATTTAAAACACAGAGAAAAGTAATTAGGTGAAGTGCTTCCACTTAGATTATCAAAAGGAACTTTGAAAATCCATCTCTCTGTTTTCCCGTGCCTTGTTTCATGCATTTGCAATGCAGTTTCAGATAAGCTGTGTTGCCTTTCTTGTACTTTCACGAGAAAATGTTGGAAGCAAAAGCCCGTGTGTGCATGTAGCCATGTATAAACAAACTGCCATTATTAAATATATAGGCTGGAAAAGAAAGACATTTTAGAGAGACAGTTTTTTCAGAAGAAATACACATCATAACAGAAACTTTTTTTAAACAAAAATGTGAAAGCTGTTTTATTACTTTGGAACAACAGTAAGATTCATCAAAAGATCTATCCAGACATAAAAAGATGTTTGTTTTTACTATTCAGTAAATTGGAAGAGAAAACCACTTTTGATTTACAGTTGTAATAATAGAAAATTTATTTTATACTTTTATTTTGAAAGCCTAGTTGTAAATGCATATATTTGGTGCCTAACCCTTTGGGTACATTTACATGAATCAAACACATTTCAATGTGCCAGGCAACTTAATAAATGCACTTTTATCACAAAGGCAAAGGATCAAGCATATGTAATATTGTATTTTTCATCACACAGGAGGGTCCATTTTTCCAGTAGCTGCTTCATGTTCTCCACCTAAACCGGCAGAACTTTCCCCACACAACTGCAGTGTCTCTAATCTTAGTGAACTTGTTTTTAGCCAACTGTTCTTCCATCCTGTCTCAAGCTGCAACTTTCTTCTGCTCCATCTCATGTCAAATGTCATCTACCACATAAATGTGGGGCTGTAGTGCTGCATTAGCAAGCATGACTAGACATGTAGCCTGACCACAACTTATTCAAGAATTCTGCCTCAGTTTTATTAGCTTGAAGTTTCATATTTTCTGGTTCTCACTGTACATCTCAGCTCTTCTCAATACCTTTGCAGATGGTATTTAGTGAAATCAAATCCAAATTTGACCTTTGGTATTTTGCATCAGCCTGAAGATCTATTGACTTCAAACCTATCAGTTGTGGTGTTCCCTAAACCGAGCTACACTTTGCCTTTGGGAAGCTGATAAGAAAAAATGAGCTTGCCAGGGTTCGTGCCCGGGGACCAGGGAGGATGCCAGACCAGCCACTGGCCTGAGCCCAACCTCTTCTGCCTTTTTTAAAGCCTAAAGAATTTGAATTTACTGAAAATATCAGGGCAAACCAGTGATTACACCAGTTCTCAGAGAGGCAGCCTAAGAGAAAGACACGTGGGGCAGTCCCAACCCTGCCCAGGGCTGGATCTGGGATAAGCCCTAATTATCCCAAGAGTGTTCAGGACATTTGCAGGATAGGGAAAGGATGGAAAAGGAAGGCAAGCAGGGGAGGGAACTCCGCAGCTTTTGGAAACCACTGCTGTATACATCTATGGTTCATGCCTATCAGCAGAAAGACAGGTGCACTTAAAATCCAGTATCCAGGTTCTTACCATTCACATGTACCTAGTTCAACAACTACAGGGGATTTTTAATAAACAGATAATTCTGCTTATCGACACACTTTCTCAAAAAAATACTTTTCCCTGAACACAGTCATGAAATTAATAAAGTTTTTAATTTTCTTCATTCTTTCTCATTCATCTTGCTTTTATTTATTGTTTGTTTATTTGTTTGTTTAGTTGTTTTTTTCAAGCACCTCTCCTACATTTGCATGGACCTGAAAAGGCTTGCCTCTCATCTGAATTTTGTGAGACTTGTTTGAGTGAATACCTTAATAAAAAAAAAAGAATATTAAAGATGGAGAAGTTCTGTATAAAAGTACAACAGGAAAAAACTGCACTTCATCATTATGCTTCCTCCAAAACCACAGCAAATGGGCTGTCATGGTATGTTGGGGAGGCTCAGTGTGAATAGTTCTCTGTGAAAGGTTCAGTGGGAATGGTTCCAAGGTGCATCAGCATAGGTTCAGGCTAGACATTAAGAAGCACTTCTCTCTTCCCTTCTCTCTGGTTACAGATAATATAGTTGAATAAATAGAAGGAATCTGTGATTCTACAATTCTTCCATCACTTAGAAGCATCAAATTGGTGTGACTTTCTGACTTTGCAATTTGTTTCTTTTGCTTTAGTGTTGTAGTAATGAAGATAATCTCAGCAGCAAGGTGCTTGATCAGAGTGACACTCATAGTAATGAGAATGTTATCAGCCTGTATTGGATCTGGCTGAGATGGAGTTAATTTTCCCATAACAGCTCTCATAGTGCTCTGCCTTGCATTGGTAGTTCAAAAGGTGTTGATAATACACAAGTGTTTTGTCTACTGCTGAGCAAAGAGGAAACATTCATTATTATAATGTTTGTCTTCCAGCACAATAGCTAAGGTACTGAAGCCCTACTTACCAGGGCATGCCTGGACTTTGCCTGCTGGTGGGAAACAGAGATTAAAACTGTTGGGTTTCATTTCCTTCCACATGCAGACTTTACTTCTGGTTTATTAAATTTGCTTTATTAAGTTGTCTTTATCTTGGCCCATGAGGTTTTTCTTCATCTTCCCCCCGTCCTGCTAAGAAGGGGAGTGATTGAGTGGCTTGGTGGGCCTGGTGACCAGCCAAGGTCAACCCACCACACAGCTCTACATAGCATAGACTTTGTGACAGTGATTCATGATTTGAAACTCAGGACCATCTGCTCCCTCAAAAACTTCCCTGGCCAAGGGGAAAGGTGGATCTTAACATCTGTATCGCCTTTGCTTTCCTTTGCTCATCCAAAGCTGTCCAAAGGACAGCAAAATCCCTGGACTAATAGGACTGTGGCAGACAGAGTCTTACATATGTTCCAATATCAATGATCTCTTTGAGTAATTGTCTTTAGTCTTGTCATGTCTGTGCTGAACTAATGGTATATAGTCCTGTTCCTCTCTCTAAATGCTCTAATTTCAGAACTCTGAGTATACTCAGACACGTGCTGCATTTCACTGACTGAAGCTGATATCACATGTAGGGAAAAGCCTTTACTGTTTTTGTTTTTAAAATTATTGCCCTTCCTCAAATAATGATCCATCTGTGCTTGTAGACTGTGAGTGCCAGTTAGCAAGGAGCTTTAACTGGATTTTTAAGTAGAAGTTTAATGTGGAGATAGCATTTTCCCAGGTATTCATCATAATGGTGTCTTCAAAATTGTGTAAATCTCAAAGTTTAAAAAAAAAGCCCAGAAAAGTTTGGAAAAAAAAAAACAAACCCATATTCATATATATATATATATATACACACACACACACATATATATATGTATATATATACACACATATACCTTGCATAAATTTGGTTTTATGGTATTGAAACTATTTTCATTACATGATCTGCTGGTATGTACAGATAAATTCAGAGTAATGGCTTTGTTGCTCTGTATTATGGTCTCCCTTCAGGTTTTTATTGGCATCAACAGAGTCTTACATTAATTTCAAGCACTGAGTCAAATTCTATGCTCTCTATTCTTTCTGAGGCTTGTAAATACCCTATTAAATAAAGAGCATCTGAATATTTATGCTAAGACACTTAGGAAACTAAAATTTACTAAAGACATAATGTTAGCATGCATTATGTCACATAGGAGTCTCTCTCTGAATCCTTTGGCTCAAAAGTACACACTATTTGCCTTGGCTTAAACCCCTTATTTGAAGGAAATGTTTTGAAGGAAATTTCAGATTCCCTGTGGACGGTTTGGCTCAGTGGGTCTGCAATGCCAGCTGTTCTTTTAGGGCCACACTGGTCTAACTGCATGAGAGGTCTGCAATGATTAAATGATTATGTCAAAGATATAGACCTAAGGACAGGAGGGAAAAAGTGGCATGTGCTATAACACATTAAGAGGAAGGAATCTGCATGCATGGCTGAAGACACCTCTAGATCACCAAGAGGAAGCATGACATGGTGGGCAATTAAAGCAGAGAGCAAAGTAGCTCAGCAGCTGATGAAAAGAATGTCTTTCTGTCCCTGGCGTAGGAGCCATTGGGGAAATTCTTACTCCAAGGACAGTTTCTAATGGAAGTAACAGCACCAGATGTCTCAGAAGAGGAAATTGTGGAACAACTCAGTATCAAGGACAGCAGAATATTCATCTGAGAGGTCTGAAGTAAGGAAAGTGTGAAGTGGCAGAGCTAATGAAAAGAAATTTATCCTTAAAATGGTGACTGTGCTTCAAATGGGAAAGTCACTTCTTTCCTTCCTCCAGTTGAAACAGGACTCAGGGAAAATTCTGCAAATTACACTTTGGCAAATTATAGTTCTTCTCGGAGGAATGCCCTGAAAAACCTACTTAAAGAGTAAGTTAAGCAACTGTAACCTGATATAGTCTTGCCCAGACAGTCCCTCTAAGGAAAAGTGGGACTTGCTGCTGGTGAGGCCGAGCCCATCAGTGACAGCAGTAGCAGAATCATAAAACACATCTATAATAACATATTTTAGAAGGAAGAAAAAAAACCTTGCATATCAGCAGTGAGGAGAAAGGACCGAGAAGATATGAGAGAAACAATTATGCTGATACCAAAGTCAGTGAAGGAGGAAGGGAAAGACGTGCTCCAGATTCCAGAGGAGAGATTCCCCTGCAGACTGTAGTAAGAGGGTAATCAGTGAACTACCTCTCCCTGTCCATATCTCAACACTTGAACCTTTTGTTAGATCTTCTCTCTTCTGTCCATATGGGGAGGGGGATGGTAGAGTGGTTTTTGTGAGCACCTAGCCTCCAGCCAGGGAAAACCTACCATAAGGACATACAAAAACATACCACAGTGACATATGAAAAACAATGTGAAATTTCTTGCAGTATCCACAACCATCATGATTTTATTTTTCCTTGCCTGTTATGAGCAAACTGCAAGTACAAAAGAGTGAATGCATGAAAGGCAGTAGTGTGTACATCTATATCCTAAACACCCTGAATGACTGCACACTTTCAAAATCAAAATTTCTGACATCCCTTTTCACAAAAGAGGTGGTGCATCTTGTATTATTTACTAAGAGGTTACGTACTCCAAGGTGGCTTACACCAGAAACCTCTCGTTAAATGAACATATCCTTCCAGCCCCAGCAAGAAATATACCTTTGCCTTCATAAACTCAGCTATTGGGTCTGTGATTGAGAGAAGTTAAAGTGAAAGGAATTACACTGTTTTCAGGTACCTGTTGTCAAATATCATGGGATTCATTTTCCCTCAAGTCTTTCCTTGATAGAGCAAATAAAACTCACTCGGTGCCCTCGTTGGATGACATAGTTTGCATACAACAAGATCCTTGGCTGTGGCCAGCTCTATCCATTAGCTCAGGTGTTAGGTGCAGCAAACCAGCTGGGCATAACCCTGAAGAATCATCATCAAGGGACTGCTAAGGTTTTCATATGAGTGAAAGGAAGGAAGTAGAATAACAGAGATAGACATCCATCCAGTGTTACACATTTATGGCTTCTTTTCACCTTGTTGCTCCTTGTCACAAGAAAGAAGCTGTCATGGGAGAGGAGAAATCTACTGCCAAATACAGGGACATTGCTGTGGTGAGGATGAAGAAGAACTAATGACAAACAGGGAGATGAAAGGCAAGGAGGAAGAACTTGAGAAGTTCAGTAATGTGAGTTGGATGAAATGCAATAGCACAAAAGTAGATCATGTACTGAGGAGGGAGTTTCTGCTGTGAGCTGGTCAGTCACAGCGCAGAGGAAAGATGTGGCTGTAGGAATCAATGAGAGAATGGCTCTGAGCAACCAGCACAGCATGGCTGTTGAAAAAGATTAATTCCATACCTGGGAATATCAGAAAGGCTGTGTCTGGCACAGAACTGTGTACTACATATTTTGTACAAGACTGGTAAGGCCTTGTATGTGTAATTCTGGCTGCCTTTTTAGCAAACTGAGGGAGTAAGAAGGGGTAATGGCAGTGTCACAAGGGGTCTGACTGGTCTCTTCCAACTGTGTTTCTGAATGAAACACAGGGGAGATGAGCAGCTTTGCTGTAATAATACATACTTTCAAGCATTTATACCATATTTTGACTGGATTAGTTGTACATGTCTTAGTATAGTGTTATAAAAAATATTACAATTGAATTCTAGGTAATACAGATAAAATTAAATAAATTCCAGACAACCTGCCTTTCTCACTAGTTGATGATATTGTTCTAGATGATCCTGCTCGGGCAGGGGGTTGGACTGGATGGTTTATCGAGGTCTCTTCCAGCTCCTAATATTCGGTGATTTCCTTGGGATGGAAGCAGGTGCAGGTATTAAACACCCACTGGTTTAAGGGTGTGTATTCTTCCTTGGACAATTTGTATTTGAAACAAATATTATTTATTTAGCTCCCACATTTCTTTCCCTATTATGGATAGTTTTTGCATAAAGAAGATTCAGAGAAATCTAGACAAGAGTTAATCTCCAGGTATGCAGACATAAAGCAATTTACAGCAATGCCACTAATTCAAAACTTGCCAAATTATTTAAACAGACTCCTGCAGTTAACATGATTTTAACAAATCCTGAGGATAAGGTGATTTTTTCTGTCTTTGATATTTACCAGTCCTTTTTTTTCCCTGATGATCTGTCAGTCCATGACCTTGAAATCATTATTACTCAGAGCCTAGCAAACTCTATCTCATTACAGTTTCTTTTCTCCATAGGCAACAGATAGCTTTTTTAAAGTTTTAAATGTTGAGGTTTATAATTAATGTAATTTAAATTACAAGGCAACTAATTTTAGTACAGTAAATAGAAGGAAATTTTAAATCTTTTTTTGTGCCCTGGAGCCAGGAGTGTCTAGGTTTCCAAAAATACTTGGTTTTCTAATCATCTGACTCCAGTGGCAGAATAATTTATTTTGTGTGGACACATACTAATCAGTGAAAGCTGGACTGTTAAAGAAATGGCTAATTAAATAAGAAAACTGGAGATCTGCATTGCTTAAGATGGAAATCCAAGCTTATGGCTTTGAAAAAATGTCACAATCGAATGATCTTAAAAGATTTGCAGTCACATTTTTTGGCGTGGCTAAAACCATGGTCTGAATAAGTTGTCTTCCTGGTATTTTAACCCTGGTTAAGTAAGTGGTCATTAGGAAATTGGATGTAAAGTGTTATCATCTAATATTTTGCAATCTTTGTGTCTGATACGATCAAGTTTGGTCTTGGAATAGTGGGGTGATGGTCCAAAATATCTCTCTTTTTTTCCCCTTTTAATTCAAAGAAGTTAATTTCACAGCAAGAATGTGATTCTGCAGCGAGGAACAGAAAAAGATTGCTGCACCAGTGCAAAGCAATAAGATCCTATTTGATAGTGAGTCTCACCCTGTAGAGTCTCCACACACATTGGCAATTGCATGCAGTACAATCGTGATGGAAGATTGTGTTATACACTCAGCAGATGGTACCCTAGCAGGCAAAAATCAAAATGAAACAGAACTTATCTCATTCCAGAGCATCCATTATTTTTTGGCAATTCAGAAGAAATAAAACTTGAAGATTTTGTCTGACGCTTGCTGTGGATAAGGGACATTGTTCAGAGAGCTTGACCCTATGTAAGAGAATTCAATGGGAATCTTTATTCTCACCTTATATCAGTCAACTCTGTATTGCTGTATTCTTCCTGGAAAAAGATGGTTGTTTTATTATTTTTGCTTTTTCATGGCTGAATTCCAGTAACAAAAGTGTGAGGATGCCTTCTAGAATTTGTGTTTAGAAAAGCCCTTGGATAGTAACGGAACTCCTATGCTTTCATCTCTGACATCCAGATGGTCAGGGCTATGGCTTTGAAAAAGTTGCTGAATAATGCATTTGTCTGATAACATCCAGTTCAGTGTTTTCACTGACTGTTCAGTTGTCTGATCTGAGCTTGTCATCTCACTGTGGTACATAACCATCCATTTCATTTCTTAGCCACGTCTGTCATATTGCCCAACACGGGCCTTCTCTTTTTCAGAGTTTTTAATTTTGATGTATAAAATGTTTATGAATTTGGACAATAAAATTTTTTATGAGTATTTTACCATGCATGACAGGGTATTTAAAATGTCTTATTGTGGCTGGCTGTACCATCTGCAGAGAAAGTCACTAGTCACTTTTCAATGGTTCCAATGGGAAAGGACTTTTTTAAGCCTTTAGTTTGTTCTAATCACTGATTTTGCCAATGCTACATAAACTGCAAATAAAGTAGAAAGACAAAAAAAAAAAAAGGTTTATAAATATATTCACTTTTAACTAAGCTAAGGGGTTAACCTTTTGGATTAATGATGCACTAATTAATACTGAAATTCTATGCCTTTGTTTAGGAAGCAGAATGTTAATGACATCAGCTCCAGCCCAAAGGGAATCTTCCAATTCAGACTGAATAAGCACAAAAAACTGCTAGAAGCTCTGCCCTTTGATTTCAGTTATGTGAAAACATCTTGCTAGCATCTTTGATCGTAAGATAAGTGACTATACAAAATGGCATTATGTGGCTTTTCATATTTGTCATTGTTCTCTGTGGGTTGCATATCATCTCTGATCAGTTTACACTTCAAAAGCTGTTTCCCCCCCTCGCCCTTCGGAAGTCCTCATAGTAAAGAAATCTGAGATTCCATCTGCAAAAATAGTGTGTTGATGTAATGAGACCTACCAGAATGCAGAAAACCAAAGTAGGAAGCATATCTTTATTTTTTCCTCCTAATTAGCAATACACCATATTTGGGAAAAAAGGCACTATCTTCAGCAAGAGGTTAATGAAATTGTAGTCATTTTAATAACCAAGAGATATGACTCCTTTTTTTTTCTTCTGTCTCCAAAATGACAGTATTAATGGTTCTTTTGCATGTCTTCTCCAAATAACGTAGAGTAAGAGCTCTAATTAAGCAAAGTTTCAGTGACAGTACTGTAATATGTCTCATAATAACAAAGAAGCACAGACTTTAATTCTACAGAGAACACATTTACAACACCCGGAGTGGTTATTTTATCACTAACTCTCTAAGACAGGGATTTCCTCTCCAAACATCTGTATCATTTACAGTGTTCCTACAAGCTGTTTTTTATTGCCCCCAGTTCTACCAAAGGAAAGGAAAAAGAAAAATAAAAAAAGGTAGCATTTCAGGCAGTCAGGCAGGTTAGAATAAACACTGTATGGAAGTAGTTCGGGCTAACTTGAGGGATTGTGCCTGGAGGACAGAATCAATTTATAGGCAGTGATGAATAACTTGGGATGGGGGAAAGTGTATAATATCTCCAGCTGGCACAGCAAGGGTGAGCAAAGAAAGTATGCTTATAGCCTAAGTCATACAAGCTGCAAGAAAAAGATGCTGGGACTGAATCTTTCTCACCTCCACTAGCATATGTATTTTTTCTATGAAAGGGCATGCAAAAATCCAAGCAAAAAAGACTTTCCTAGTGATTTTAATGATAATGTGTAAGCCTTTATTATCTGAAATTATGTATTAAAAGTTGACAAATAAAGGAGAATTAGGCTCACCTTTCCACTCTTTTAATATAACAGGTGAGCTATTTTGGACATTGTAGAGAATGTTTCCAATCTCAGCTAAACTGTTTAATATGCTGAATGATAAGAAGTGTAGGACCTTGTTAACAAAACATATTTGGGTCATGCTCTGCATTAGGACTAATCTCATAGAACAGTTAATGTATGACACCCTTCTCTACCCTTCTCTTTTTAAAAAATTTTTTTTTGTTTAGAAACATAAAAAAAAAGGATGAAAATGCTTCCAAACAATGAAATGCAGAGTTATCAAATTAATATTAATATCTGTAAGTCAGAAGAAAAGAAAGGTGTTTTTCATGTTCTTTATAGAATGTGCATATACCGAGTGTGCTGTTTAAAGTGTTTCATAGTTCATATAAAGGCATATAAAAGGTTAGATTTAAAAAGTTCTGACATGCATATAATGTATCTGGTTCAGTTCTGACCATAGCAGTTCTATCCATATATTGTCTTCACATATAAGAGGGAAAAAGAAAATTTATTTTGCACAGCTGAACATCTGCTGCAGGGTACAAATTTTGACAAATTGACACATTTTGCCTGCAATATTTTATGGAAAAGAAAAAAATATCTCGTGGGTATTTAAATATTTCATGCAGTAGCTGAAAAGAAACATGTTGGAAGTAAGTTGTGCTTACTTTGAATTCAGAGCTAGCATTCCAGGAGTTTATGAATTGGTGACAAGGGTAAGCAGAGTTAATTATTTTTATTTAAAGCTTACTTTAAGCATGCAAACACCAGGTTTCTTTTAGAGAACTGATATAGAAGCAGCAGTGGCATAACCATGTCTGCAGACAAGCACAGAATGGAGAAAAGTCATGAAAGGAACATTGCCTGGGTCCTCCACCCTCTTCAGGGGAACTATTCACACTCCAAGGTCCTGGCCAAAAGAATTCTCTTTCACCTGACAGCTTTCCAGTAGGTTAAATGGCTTTAGTGATATTAAGGGACTCTGAAGGTCTATAATATCAACACTTTAGGAATATTTGAGTTGCATATAGTACCAAGGCCTTTCTAAAGCCTGGAACAGCTTAAACCCATCCATTTAGCCATTGTTTCTGCTGAGATACCATTTCAGATAATCGAATCTTCTGCTACATGCACGAAGCTTCATGTCTCCAGAAGTAAGAGAGATCTTCTTTCATGCAGATGTCAAATTGGATTTAAAAAAACAAACATAAAAACAAAAGACCATCTGGCTTGAGCTTTACACACAGAGAGAAAGCTGAAATATCTTTTCTTAAAAGAAGCAAATATTTCACGGCTTTTCTATGATAACTTCACTTCCCAGATTGTAATCACAGGGTCATGTTACATTCATCACTGTTCCAAGACAGGTAAAATAGTAGGAAGAAATACATTCTCTCATTACTGGCTTGCCAGGACACATTACCTTTTTCAACAGGACCAAGCCCCAGCAACAATGATTCACGTCGTCTAAAGGTTACTTGGTACAAATGTAATTCTGAAAATGGTGGGATAAAAAGCAGTAGTCCCTCTCCATTAAAATATGCACCCATTTAAAACTGAAAATAAAATATATGTGTATGGGTTGTATAAACAAAGGTCATCTAGATGGATTTATGGAAAGGGATTATCATTCATCTTGGATAATATAGTCTGTAGACCTATAAATGCCATATATGAGGAAAAGGACCAAACATTGCTCCTTACATTTTAGATATCTGTACTGAACTCTTGTTTAAGTAAGTGACAGTTTATCATTCAGGCTATAGAGCCTGCTAGATTATGAAGTACCAAATGTTCTTCAGGTCTATCTGTTCTTCGAACATAAAATGAAAATGGCATCAATTCTTCTCTCGCTGTATTAAGTGCAGTGAGTCCCTGAAGGCACTAATTAGCCAAATGTCACAACAAGCAGTTTTATGTTTTGCACTTAAACTTACCAGTCACTTAAGATGAGAGATTAAAAAAAAAAAAAAAAGTTAAAACAATCCCAGAACTCTATTTCAGGAAAATGGAAATCTTTCTTCAGATGAAGACACGTGCATTTTGCAACACTGATGTCCTATGTCAAACATAGGTACCAGTTGTGACAAAAAATGATCAGGTGCCATTACCTGAGATTTTAATTTCTCCCCACACCGCACATGTATGTGAATATCACTCTGTGTGGACTTAATTCAATACATTTATATTTGGTGAACACAGAAGGAGCATTACAGTAAGCAAAATCCATCAGATTCAGGAAGTTCTGAAGCAGACATTCATATTGATACTATGAAAAGTATTGTATGCATATACCTAGATATGGAAATGATCTTCAAGTCAATCTGGCTTTTCTCTGTCTGTTTTTCATATGATCTTCATAAATCATTAGAAATATATTCTCACCTCCTTCTTCTCTTTGCCTTCCAAGAATGCCTTTATTTTCATCAAAGGTATTTCCTGACAGCAGTTGCACAAACAGTACCTGTGTGTAATCTGCAGTCCTCGTGGGACTTTGTCAAGTTCCATGAAGTTTAAGAAGCTCCTATTCCTCAGCTACTTGGTACTCTTTTTCCACCAAAATATAATGACTTCAAACAGTGACTGGTTAAATTAATGGGAAAGTAATGCATTTACAACTGTTAAGATAATCAAAAAAGAAAATACTTCTGGCTTGGGCAGACTTTGAATCTGGCTGTAGGATGTGATTCCAAGTGATAACATAGCATATATTTGGGCTTAGAGCATGGATGAAGCAAAGCACTCTCTAGAGCTACCTAATTCTTTCTAATTTAAGAGCTTAAAGTTAAGAAGCTTGAAAACGTCTATGTGTCTGGAACAACCTTTGAGTGTCTTTCAGCTTTTCAAGAAAAAATATTTCTATGATGAGGATCCAAAATAGATCAACCTTCTGCTGTTGTCATAGATCTAACAGATCACAAGATATTTCTATATCAATATGACACATGGGTAGTGAAATTTATTTATTTCATATTGTTTTACCTAGCTTCAATAATTAATGTATGGAAATACCTAGAAATTAGTAAATGAAAAAATATGGCCACATCAAAATAAAGCAGCATCATTCATTTTGTTACTATTCTTTGTGGTTTTTGGGTATGTCTGAGCATACCTAAACCCTCTTGTACAGAGAGAAATAACTTTCTCCCCTTTTCTGTTTACTATTTGATCTTACAACCTTGTGAGACAATGAAGAATCGGGGGCACAGTTTGCATGAAGGGTACCATTTCAGAAGAAGGGTTCTTTTCAGTGAGCAGAAAGGCAGAGGACATAATTTTCCCCCCATATAAAACTTTAATGTGGCCACACTGAGTCCTGTGTTCAGTATGTGCTGTAGCCATGTTTCAAGAAATATCTAGTGGGGTCTGAGACCCCACTCTTTTACTCTGCAGCAACCTTACCCTAGGGTAAGGTTGCTGCAGAGTAAAAGAGTCATTTTCACCCCAAATGTTGCATGCTGAAAGGGAGAAGTTATATGAAGTTTCACCCTCATGTTCCCTGTATCATTTCTGTTAACAGAACATGGGGATAGTTCCCATGTAAAGCTCCATAGCACACAGCAGGGAATGTTATTTACATAGTTTTTATGATCTCCCCACACAGGAGCTGACACCACCAGTCAGAGGAAGCCAGAAGGAAATGGGCTGACTACCTCATCTCATGGCATATGAGACTGCCTCCAGGTATGTTCATATCACCTCAACATAATTTGCTTTCTCAGCTCTTAATTTGTTTTCCTATACTATTGTATGTTGATGAAAATCCTTGTTAAGTAACTTTCTTAAGTAAATCTTCTCTTCACAGAGTGAAGAGAAGATTTATATACAGCACATAAAGTTAGTGAATTCCTCTGGACTGTAAAGAGGTTGTATCTCTACTCTGCAAATATTGGTGTATGATAGGTAGCAAGGCCTGCAGTTCTGACACCTGACATTATAAAACATTACCTTCAAAGGCACAGTAAATGGAGAACCCATTAACTTAATAACCTGATCAAGTTAAAAATTAATCTAGGCTGAAATGCTCCACACTGGGAAGTTTTGTTGGGAATGTTTCAGCACTAATAGGTCTGCTGTTATTGAACAGTTTAGAGAAAATACTTAAAGCTATTTCTTTAAAAAAAAACTCATGTCATCTCTTGAAACTTGGAACATTTGACATTTGACAGACCATGAGACAAAAATCCTCTTACGACGATGCCCACCGCCTACTGCACATGAAAATGCAGAAAAATTACTGGTTTTCACAGTGGAGAAGAGTGAAGAGTTTTACAGTTTAATTCTCCATGTCTTCATGCTTGTCTCAAGAACATTCTTTTCTTAGAGCTTTTTTTGTGTCAACGAAACTAGGATAATGCATGGAGCAATTATACTTCCCATCTGACAGTCAGTCTTTGACCAAAGCCTAATCCATCCATTTGTAAATCTTTCCAAAGATTTCACAGACAATAATAGCTATCATTTTTGATAGCAACATTAAAGTTTTAGCAAAATTAACTTGGATACTGCAGATGTCCTAATGTATGAGCACTTTACTTTCCAAAATGAATATTATGTTTTCCAGTCTGATTGGAAATAGAATATAGATGCGATTGTCTTCTTGCACTTGCACAGGGAATTGCACATGCACACACAGTGCATAACACAAAAGAGATAGAGAATTCAATTAATTAAAAACAGTTGATGCCAAAATCCCATCAATTTCCCTGACTAGATATGTACTGTGAGGTGTGAAAATTACTTAATGTAGTAAGCATTAGACTATGAGGTAGGGTAGTACCTGAAAATCTGTTTTCTTCCAGCATTTGTTGTATAGGATGAAGTACAGTAGGATGCAGCTAAGGCATATGTAACATTTAGTAATATCTTAAGCTAAATGTAATGTTCTGAGGAGCTATTTTTCCTGTTTGTCTCTTTTTGCTCTACAACTGCCTGGTACTGAAGAAATGGGGCTGTTGCTTTGCAGACTTCCCTTCAGGAACATTACATTGGCACGTCTCAAAATAGCTGCCTACACTGGTTCTTACAATATCCCCAGAGATGTGTTCACCTGTTTGATTCTAAAGTCGTTGCGAGCCTTGTAGAAGAAATTTGCATTTCTTTTTCTTTTCTGGCAGTGAATATATGTATCTGAAAATCACAGATGGTATATCATGACTGTAAACTTAAAAGCACGGACTCAGTTTACCAAAGAAGCTGTATCTGGCTTTAAGCACAGTTTTGCTATTCAGAAGCAGCATTTGAGAAAAAAAACCAACTTATTCTCATAGTTATGACATGTATACATACCCATGACATACATACCCATGTCATTACATGCCATATGCATACATACCATATGTTCTACTGTATAAACATGCCGTTAGCATGACTTTTTATAAGCAGCAGCGTCACATAGACTTAAAAATATAGATAGAAGAGATATTAATGCATAAACTGCACATGAATTATTTGATGTTTATATAGCAAAATTCTAATCAATGTCATCACTTTTATACTAGGGTAAGGTAAGATTATCTTGCCAGAGAAAAGACTGAAATGAATTTGGAACAGGACTGGATGCTCAGCCCTTCCATATCAGTGAACCTTTGAGCCCTCAACACGCTTAAAGGAAAAAAGATAAATGTTTTCATTGGTTATTGCATCTAACTTAAATAAGAATTGATTTTCCAAAACAAATCTATTGTCACTTATCAGGCACATTATTAATAGATATTTTTACACCACTATAATTCAGAAAGCACTCAATTATGTTTCACACAGCACAAAGCCTATCGCATCTATATTGAATCTTTTTGTGATACACTTAATTTAAAATGTCACTGCATTTGTTCTATCTATAGAAACTGATTTTATGCATACAATTTAGAAGATTTGAAATAGGAAGCCCTATATGTACAGCTTACAAAAGAAATATAATGAGGGAAATGTACTGTATAGATGGCTTTCCCCTAAACCTTACCTGAACTTTTAAAAATATGTATGATGGTGATGATGGTGACCTGTCTTCCTCTTGATTTTTCTCAAAATTGGAACCTGAAGCCTTATCTCAGGCCTGGACACAGAATTTAAATGGTACTTCTGGGGGCTGTATATGTGTGGGTGCCTGTCTAAGGCCCCAAGATTTGCTACTGTAGACTAAAATTAGGATTGTCTTTGTAAAGAGGAAAACCATCTAGAAATAGTATTTTAGTTTTCTTGCCAAACAATTTAAAATTCTGTTATGCAGCTGTCACGTGTTATGTGCCATTAATATGTGAAGGTGGGACTGAATCTGCTGCCCAAGAAGTTCAAGAAGGTGAAGTTCTACACGATGAGTTTCCCAGCATGTTTTTCATTTCCAGATTCTTCTCATTGTGGGATCAGTGGAGCTATAAGACACGTATTCTAGGTGAGTGCGTCTTTACATCCAAACATATAGCTGAGTTTATCTAGTATATTAGTCTAACCTACCACAGGATTGCAACTAAATAAATGCTGCTGAAGAAGTCCTTTCACACAGCATGCATCAACATGTTTTTGGAGATTGTGCTTGGTTCCTGGGAGTACTGCCTGGAATCAAAAGCATATTGAGATGCCCAAACACCTGTTACTTCCAATGAGGAGTCTTGCGTCCAGATAGGATTAGATACTTACATTTTGGATCTCTTCCCTTCTGTTGATAAATAGTACTTTAAATACTTGTTTCATAAACCTGCTTTTCCTTATTTCTAATTAAAAAAACTCCCAACAAACAACAACAAACATAAACAACTTCATTAAGGTTTCCAAACGTTATATATTTTCTTATAATACTGTTTCATTAAGCATGTTCTGCCTGATGTCAATACTTTCAAGCTGCAGTAGGGATAGCTGTTACTTGATAAAAAATGTAATTTTTGCATTTTCAGGAAAGTACCAGGAATTACACATCGCTTGGATTAAGTTTGCTACATGTTCAAACTTTTCTTAGTTTTCATATTTGTTGACAACTTCTCAATGCTTGGAGTCACAATAACAGAAATGGTTAGGGGCCTTCAAAATCTCTGTATGAGGTCTAATGCCTGAGCAAAGACAGGAAATATTTGTGATATTTTAAAGATTAAAGACTATCAGAAATTATTCTGTGACAACCAGCAAGCTGGTTAAAAAGATTGGAGAAAACTTGAATTTCTCCTGATTTGAGATCATGTTATGCCTACCCAGAGCTTACTGTAGAGTTACAGTTACCGAAACATGTTGTGATTTGGATGGTGACAGAAACGTGGTGGTCTGGAGCTTCTGGAGCTTCGTGTTTCTCTGGTGGCTTTCATCACAGGATCCCAAAGTGTTGGTGCATATATTTGGTACACAAACATACTACTGAGAAAACACAGAAGGTATTCTGGGCCAGCAGTACTGCTCACAGTTATTAGGAGGGGAAGTAATTAATAACTTCTTTAATTGAAACTGCAGGAAACATTAGGGAGAGAGAATATAATTAGCCAACTTGGAATTTAGCCAATGAGCTAACATTAACACACCCTTACTGTTATGAAAAGTGCCATGGGATTGTCTGTAACATCACTCCAGTTTCATTTCTCACAGAAAGACAAGATTCACAGCTTCCTCCTGAGATTTCCAGGAAAATGCTGGGAGACTTTGAATTCAGGACTGGCCAGAAACTCAGTCGCTGTGGTGGTAAGACAGTTCCTAAGACATGCTAATAATATCTAAAAGACAAAAAGTACCAGATCAAGTGAAAAGAAACTTGCCAGATGCAATCATCCTCTTCATCTGTAATTCAACTTAGTATCTGCCAACACCAGTTATTGTCTCTTTGGAATCCCATTCAAATCAGAAAGATTTCTTTTTACTTTTCTAGAGGTGTCAGTGCACACCAAGACCATAAATAAAAGTAATGATTGTGATAAACTCTTTCTTTGTTGTCTGTCTCTATCTAGTTTAGAGCCTCTGCCACTGTTTCTTGAAGAACAGTGTTGATACTATGGTTGTCTCAGAAATACTGTGCTGAATGTCACCTCCTGGCATCAGACCCTGCATTGTTTGCCTGCCAGTTGACTTTTTAATGTAACAATATGAGTCTGCATTGTTTTGCTTTTCAGAAGACCAAAATGTGAAGTGTTTGGCTGGCTGTGAAAGGCACATCTTTGCCAAACTGGTGAAACAGATGTTTTCACAGGTTGTCATATTTTGCCTTTTTTGCTCCTCTGTCAGTAATGTTCTGATCTCTAATCCCATCCATATGGATGGTGGAGAAGCTTGCTCCTAATGCCTGCAGCAGATGGCATATATGCCATCATAATGAGGATAAAAATAAGAACTATAGTTGTAAAATAAGAAAACAGGCAAATAAATATTTATGGATAAGGCAAGTCTACCCTTTTTGGAAAGGGGGAAGGATGCAGTAGTAGGATCAGTGTAGTTCTGTGTGAATTCAAAACCATGAGTAGAAATGGGCTAAGATGGAGCAGATTGCTGTAGAATAAACCTTCTATGAATTGTTCCTGGTTGTGGGATACACATGTGCTTTCATCATTCCAGACTCTAGAGCATCTAAACATCAATTTCAGAAATTGTTTTTCAGTGTGTTCCTAGAAAGAGGAATGTTCCTTTCCTTTTACAGTGTACTTTTCTGCTGAAAGCCTCACTAAACTAATATATTGCTGGTTGTGTACAGGAAAGGTTATTGCAGAGAGATTTGTCTTACAGAGGTCTGCAAGGTCCCATGTGAATGAGACTTTTACTACTGATGTCAAGGAGAGCACAGTCACATCGAAAGCAAGTCAAACCCCATGATAATTTCCTAGGTAAGTCTACATCTGCATTTATATTTTCTCAGAATTACCTTGATCTCAACAGCACCTAGTTCCATTATATTCATCAGCATAGTCTCTGCTGACATTGCTGTTCCCAAAGTAACGTAGGAGAAGTAACCCTTCACACCAGAGCTGTTAATGTACTTCAATAGGAGTAATAATACTTTGAACTAGAATGAAAGGGGTTTTTTATCTTTTTTAAGAAGACATTTTACAATAAAATATCTTGTAAATATTGGTCTGAAACTCTGATCAGGATAACTCTATTGAAGTTAGTGAAGTTATATACTTTGTATGGATTTGACTTGAGTGCTTGAAAAAATCTTTAATTTTACTGATGGGACATATTTAGCAAAGAATTACATGTTTGTAGTGCGTTGTTTTTTTAAGGTCTCACTGAAATCATGTTGCAATTGTGACCACGTTGCCGATATCAGATGCTATTTATGATGGGTATTGGGCCATACTCCCTGCTTCCAAATCTGAAAGCATCTTCTACTCCCATTGTTTGACATGAACTGAGATTAATTCTTTTGTAATAATTTAATCTGAATCACAAAAAAAAAAAAAAAGGAATTCTAGGAAGGAAGTTGGCTTGTAGGCCAACCCAAGATATATTTAAAGTAACTGTATCAAAGGAAGAAGCTATGTTAAATGCTAGACACTTGACATGGTATAGTATGTAGAGACAAAATGATACATGCATACGAGCCTCAGGCACAACATTAAGAAGGAAGAATAAAAGTCACTAACTGTGTCTACATGCTCTTAAAAAAAACATGTATGAGCTGACAGTCAGACCAATATATCCACTTGATAGGGACATTGAAAACCAGACCACATTTTCTTCAGTCTCCAAATTGGCTATCAGTCAAATTTATGAAATAAATGAACAGATTTTTAAGCATCTACCATGTACACACACAGAGTGTATTTTTGCCTTTCAACAGGAGATGTCTGGTCCTTTCTCTGCAGATGTAATAAAGAGTAGGAAATTGTTCATGCCAGTAGAAAAAGCTTACTGTGTGTTACTGCAGCTTCTGTTAGCTATGACTTTGGTGGCAGGCACTAGCACTGGACAAAGACATCTGTCTCCTGGTACTTCTCGCCTTTGAACCTATTGCAGGAAGAGAGGTCATGGTCACCACAACTCCCATGGACTTGTTGACACAGACATGCAGCTCAGGTCCAGGGCACCCTCCAAATTCAGCAATGAAGGACAATATAGAGGGACCTCAAACACATTTGAGAAATGAGGCTTTGAAAAGCTACCTGCTACTTAGATGTTAATCCCATGACTGATGTTACCGAGCTCATATATCTCACTATCACTCTGTTCCTTATTAGGTTCTCAGAGAACAGATTGGAGGTAGAGAAGTTCTTGGCCCAGTTATGGCTTAGTCTTTAGCCCCTTCACAGCCTATACCAAACTACTGAGAGTTTGGTTAAGCAGTTGAATGAATCTGTCACACCTCCACATGATACAATTTGCAAGAGAATGCAACAGTTGTGAGTAAACTGTACTGCAAAGAGGTTATCAATTTATCTGCAAAAATTTTCATATAGCCTTGTGACTCTGTTCTGAAAAGTAGTCCAACATTATCTTGAACAAAGCTTTTTATTTAGCTGTATAATCAGATGAACACTGTTTCCTATATTGCCCAAGGGATATAACAATGATTCAAAACTACCAAGACAAAATCAAAGTTACTAAGACAAAATAAAAGTTTCCATACAAAATATTAGTGCACTATAATACAAGGTTAACTGGAATTAAAAATTCCTGTTATCTGTTAATATTTTGGGGCCCATCACCTCTGTCCTTTTAGCAAACTTCTGTGTTATTCCTTTTTGAAACATAGAATCATAGAATTGTTAAGGCTGGAAATGACCCCTAAGATCATCCAGTCCAACCATGAACCTACCGCCACCAAGTCTACCCTTAGACCATGTCCTCAAGCACCGCATCTCCCCGTCTGTTAAACACCTCAAGAGATGGGGACTCAACCTCCTCCCTGGGTAGACTGTTCCAATGCTTGATGACTCTCTCAGTAAAGAAGTTCTTCCTAAGATCCAACCTAAATTTTCCCTGGCACAACTTGAGGCTCTTTCCTCTCGTTCTGTCGCCTGTTACTGGGAGAAGAGACCAACCCCCACCTCACTGCAACCTCCTTTCAGGTAGTTGTAGAGAGCAATAAGGTCTCCCCTCACTCTCCTCTTTTCCAAACTAAACAACCCCAGCTCCCTCAGCCACTCCTCATGAAGCCCATGGCTTTGGTACTACAAGTTATAGAAAGACTCAGGTTTGACTCGTCCTGTCAGGCATTTAGCTACTCTCAGCCTCTAAAACAACCACATCAAGTAGAAAGTTCTCAGAACTTTCCCAGGAAACATGCAAGACAAGCTGACGTTTCAAACTGAATTTAAGCAAGATCACTCATGAGACTCTTTCCTTCCATACCTACTAATCATACATATGGAGAAAATTACCTGCCTGCCTGCATCCCCTATTGTCATTACTGTTGTTGCCTTAGCTGTGTCATTTGAAAGACAAGGTGTTATTTTCTGTTAATTATAAACATTGAACCCACAAAGTGCAACAGTAATTCTATTGACTTGGGGTTTATGTTGATATATGTACAATGTCCTAGTATTTAAAAAAAAAAATTTTTTTTTCCTCTAACCCACCCCTTATCCCTGGGGCATTTGAGGAGTTACTGGATTTTGAGGAACAGGATGATCAGCCTTTCTATTGTCTTTTGAAAATACACTGAGAAAGGATGACCTTTTTGTTGACCTGTCAACAAATCCTGCCCATTAGAATGGCCCCGGAAAGAGTGCTAAATGGTTTGTCATTAGAGGTGTTTGAAATTCCCCACACAACATTTTCTTTGGGCTTTCTCAGTTGTATCATTTTAGCAAATAAATGGCTCACACAGCACGTTTTACAAGGAATGATGATCTGATACCATGGAGTTTGTAGGAACCTATCAAATCTTGGTTTAAGTGTCAGCCCAGAGAGTAGCTTTTTATAGGAAAGAACTTGTTATTGGTTTCCTTATCCAATTTTTCCATTTCCTCTAAAATGTGTTTTGAAAAACAGTAAGAAAGAAGCTGACCTTTGTACTTACAAGTTTATATCTTGCTGGATCAAAGTCAGTGGATGTTGGGTTCCCCATTGCATTCTGGAGGGTGGACTGACAAGGTCATCTTTTGATTTAATTTTTATTAACTTGTTATAGGTTCTTCAAGTTATATAGGACAAATAGCTTTCCAGAAACTGCTATTCTATTGTTTTCTGCCTATTCTTGGTTATATATAGGAGGTCAGTGTGCTCACCCTGTCCCAGAGAGAAATAACTGTGAATATTATCATGGGAAATAAAGCAGAGTGGAAAGTGAGAACTGAAAATAATGGAAACAAACATCCACTGCCCACGCCCCCTCCCCATTTCTGAAAGAAAATGGGTCAAAAAATTAAAACCAGTACTAGAGTCAGTAATATTTGCTGCTGGGCTTCTGGTTAGATTTTTCTCAGATTAGAGGACCAGATATACTATCTTGGAAATACTATACTATGCTTGGAAATCAATAGTCAGACCTAAAAATGCTGAACACCTCCGCAGATCTGTGTTTGAGTGGTCATTGTTAGTAGAAATTTAGCACTGAATGCTTGAATATTCTGACATATCCAACTCCAACACATAGACACTTAGAAAATCTCTTTGACTAGTTAATGGGAAGAGATACCCCTTTATTTTTAAAATCTGCTTTGTGGTAATTGCAATAAAAATTTGTAACTGAGAGAAGGAGCTGGCCCAAGCATGGGTTTGCAACTGAAGAAAAATCACTGAGGTTTACCTGCAGAACTGCATGGGAGACCTAAAGATCAGAAGAAAGAGCAAAGCTTATTTGCCTTTGTGCTTTTAAGTAATAGATTTTCAACAGTAGTACATTCACTGACATATGTATATATGACATATACACATTTTAAAAATCCATACATTTTTTCTTTCCAAGAACTGAAATTAGACAAAGAATCTCTGCCTGAGACACAAACAGCATCTCCTTCTAAAAAAAAAGAGAACCATTTACATGATTTATGTGATACTGCAGCCTTATAAAATATTTGAGACAGCCACACTGGGAGGCTTGACTGTCTCAAGAGGGGGATCCTTGTCATTGGATACTGGGTGAGAATGGGTTATCGATTCACTCTATATATTCCTAATAAAACACTCCTCTACTCTTCATGTGCTGAAGTAAATATCACATTAACATTTGACACACAGCCTCATGCCCCAAGATGACTACTCACGATGTACTACTGCAGGTATGTCATTCTGAAGGAATTGAGAAAAGCCTTAACAATCCAGACTTCTTCCAAGTGTGATTCTTATTGCATATTGCACAGATGTGGTTAATCTTTTGCTAGTAAAATGAATAAGTAAAGCCATGCATGGTAATACTTGTAGAAAGCACTGCCTGAAGGAGGGAACTGTGTATGCACATTGGTTGCTTAGGTGAAAATCACAAATTGCCTCTGTTGGAATGGGAGTTGCCTCCCTGTCAGCTGCAGAAACCAATCTAGTGCTCGTGCTCTCACAGAAGAGTACCTTTCACTAGGCAATCCTCAGGGCTTGAGAAACCTCATCTAATGAAATCTCCCACCAACTTTATGGGTTAAGTAAGTAGCAACATTAAATGCGTCTTTAGTACTAATTGGAATTCTGTGGTTTTCTGTAAGTTATGATTTTTCTTTTTATCCCACACCGGAAGGAGAATTCAACCCTTTAGAACTGTCTGCATGAAAAGTTACAGGAAAAAATTGTTCTGGAAATGCTGAGAAGACCCTCCTGACACATTTATTTGGCCATATTTACTCTTGTTCATCCTTACAGAACACAGGTTGAAACAAAATATATTGCCATGGTAAAAGATTTCCTTCTTCCATATCCACTGATGTAAATAGTTTTGATAAATAATTTGATTCCAAAATGCCTATTTCTATACAAATATCTATATAATCTATACCAATATCTATATATTTTATATATGTATTTGGAATGCACTTTACAAAAGGATGACCTTTGTGTTACAGGTAACCATCTGTCTGCAGCAGTGTAGTCTTATTATGGTGGAACCTCCCTGGCAATTCTACACTGAATTTGCTGGGTGATGGTTATGTCATTTGTGAAAAACAGGCTAATATACGAGGCCTTACCAAGCACATTTCCCATACCTTTCTCTTACTGTTCTTCAAGCCATATTCTGGTCCATATTTGGCACCCAAAAAAGGTAGGGGTTAAAGGGCAAACCATAAAATACACCCAACCCAGCAACATTTTACCTTGACCTGTGTTTTTTTGCCATAGTTTAAAAGGCTAATGAAAGTAATTCATATTTGCCAGATCTCCTTCAGGGCAAAAGTTTCTTTTGAAGAATATTTCCTTTCACTTGGTTTAGCTACTATTTTTATTTGGTTTACCTGTCTTTTGCAGGTTTTCTTTTAATGTTCCAGTCTTTCACCATGATTTGATTAACAGCCAGCCAATGGCATGTCATTGGAACTCCACTTGTTTGTTCGTCTGGGAAGTGTGATCCATAGATGTGTAAGAGAAAAGTTTGAGAAAGAGAGTAATGTGTCCCCTGGGAAATGTTATCTGGTTCTTCTTAAGGGAAGCGCTTACAAAAGTGTGATTGCTAGCTAACTGTAGGAAGGTAATCAAACATTTTAATATTTTATATTTTTTGGATTCTCATATCAATTGGATTTTTATTACTGGTGCTCTGATTCTTTTCCAGCTGTCCTTCATCTAATTCACAGCAGTGACCACCCAAATTGCTGTAGCCAATATGAGAGCCAAATTACCTGTTGACGTTCTGCTTTTGTCTTCATTCTAAATATCATTCAACCCTGAGAATATTGTCCCTGCAGGTGCAGAAGTGAGTAGGAATGCCAAAAGAAATTAAATGACATTTTATCACTTTTGAGATAGGATGTGATTTGTTTGTAAGAGGTGATTGCATTTTGTACACTACTTCGGTGAACTGGCGTCTCTGCTGCTTCCTGATCCAACTTTCACTGAAGCCAATGACAATGTTTCAGCGACGTCATACAGAGCTGGATTAGGATCAGTATGACTGATATAATGAGATTCATGAAATACAATACATTTAACAGTTATGTTAGGAATCATATTGCCTCGGTAGATTTTAGATGCCTAAGGAAATAAGAGCTAAGTAGATGAAAGTACTGATCCTTCTACTCCAGTACTATGTTCCTGGCAACGAGCCCCTGAGCCAGAAGGAGTCATACAACAGGGCTCTGCCTGTTGAGTAGGAGTATAGCCATTTACTTCCTGACTCTTAAAGGACTTTGCATATCTCACCATGGAGAAAAGAGGTTGAATGTTTCTGTTCTCACTGCAATTTTCATACTCACCATTTTTACTAAAGATCAAGAAAATAGACAGAGTCATCAGAGTAATTAAATGTGGTGGGATGCACAGACTGAGTAGATTGTGTACAGAGAGGAGCTGTCTTTCATTCACTTGGAAATTTTCTGTTTACTGTATATGACTTTGCTGAGCCCTTTTCATCTTCCATACAGTCAGTACTGTTTACTCTTGCTACCCATCAAGGCAGTTGTCAGGTAATGGATCAACAAACTTTTATCTTGACAGTGAACTTTTAAAAGCTCACTCCATCTCCTAGATAGCTGAAGGGAAAAGCCAGCGTAGCCATAGCTTGTTAAAATGACATTGTAAAAAAAAAATTAATCATCCTCAACACATATTTATTGATGTCTGCTTCAAACTAACTTCAGAGCAGGTGTTAATTAATGTCAGTGCATGAATGCTTGATGAAAGTAATCATACAAAACATCCAAAAGAGTATTTCATGAATTCACATGTCTGTTGAAACCAACATCCATTGAAAAATGCTTTTGACATTAGCTCAGCTCTTGCCTGAAATTTAGAGATGGCTGGTGAACAAAAATGCAGAAAGGAATAACCTAAAATACAATTATTGGTAACAGACTCACCTTTGAAAGGCTACTCTTAGGTGAAGTTGAAATACATTCCGAAGCATAAATATGGCTCTGATAGCGCTGGCTTTTTAATGGTCTACTCACAAAAGTGCAGTAGTGCTGCTGAAATGTGCTGCATGATATTTTGCTATTCTTTTTTTTTTTTTAAGTGGAGGATTTCTTACTCCTCTGACTGATCTATTTATTTCAACAGGAATAGCATGTGGCTTGAAGAGTAAAACATTATTCAGCATGGATAAAGACGGCAGGTTATATTTTGGTTTAGGATGGGGAAGACCATCTGTCAGGTAATGGGAACCTTTCAATACGTAGTACGATTCACTCCAACCCTTGCAGAACTCTGAGTACTTTTAAAGCTCAAATGTTTTATCACACAAGACTCAAACCCATGGGCAAAACTCAAGAGAATAGAAAAACACCTGCAGAAATAACCCCCAGATGAAAAACTACTTGTTTTTAAATTACATGCTCAGCTTCTAGGAAATAGTCATCCAGATAAAAAGTGGATTTACAGAAAAGCAAGGAGACGACACACTGATGGTCATTGTTAACAAAAAAGATAACAATTTTGCATATTGGTTGTAAAATATTTATATGAAATTTCAAGTCAGCTGCCTAATTAACTGGTAGCTGAATTAATTAAAAATGTTAACTTATTGTCCGAAGAACACAATTAATAATTTACATTAAAAATCTTGTTTTGATAGAGAGTTTTTTACCAACAGTTATTTTGAAGAATATCCTTGAAAATCTTTCTTCCTTGGTGAGGATGTTTGATGTGAAAAAGCTATCACTTTATATAGGGACCAGAATTACTGGGTTTGGGGCATTGCAGGGTTGGTTTCTTTTGGGGTGTGTGTTTTTTTGTTTTTTTTTTGTTTAATTTGTTTTGGATTTTGTTTTTTATCTGAAGATGTGTGGCACCTAAAGATTAAAATGTTCAGTGTTAAAATATTTTTTAAAATATATATTATTGATCACACATTCACTTCAACAGAATTGGATTATAACCAAGTTCCCAGTTTTATGAAGTGGTCTCAAAATAATGTAAATAAGAAATAGCGCTATTTCAAAAAGATTGCAGTTGAGACATTGATTTTACATAAAAATTGATTTCCAAATATATTAGAAAAGGAATTTAATTTAAATCATTACATTAGTAACATTCTTAACTTGGTCAAATTTCATATTTCAGGAGAACAGCATTCTACTAGTTTTCTTTTTAAACTGGATGCACCCTTTGGCTATAGTTTTGGGCATATTAATGCATAAAAAAGTATAGCATAGTGGTAAAACAAGCTTTATGGTAATGCTACAGGAAAAAAAAAAACAAACAACACAAACCTGAGGGAATAGGGACAGATAAACTAATAAAAGCCCTTAGCCAGGTAACAGACCTAAGAAGAAGGCCAAGTCCCCAGCAGATGCTAAAAATTAGTGTGGTTTACCTCAATCCAGTTGCTCTATGCTGATTTACACCAGCTGAGGTTCAGAAGTGAGTTATATAAGCTACTCCAACCTTTGAGGACACTTCTGTCTTCAGGTAAATAACATGTTACTTAGAAACTTTGATTATATTGGTATTTATCTCTTTCCATTTACATGAATTAGACTGTTATGACAGCTATTCTTCACTTCTGTAAATAACACCAGTTCCTGGAGTTTTTCTTGCTAGTCTCTCTATTTTTTTTTCCCCAATGTATGCACATCTACCAGGACTTTTCAGTGCCTTTACAGATTTAACTAACATTGGAAATGTGTCTTCTTCAAATCTGTGTTGCATATTCCAAATGCCATAGCTAAGCTGAAACTTTCAGGTGTATATATTGCAATTCTTCTGCTTCTGCATTTATTGCACTGAATCCTTGTGAAATATAGTACTATTTTTTATAATTCTAATGTGACTATTTTCAGAATCATTCTAGTCTCTCTCACGATGTCTGAGCCAGACACATCTTTCTTTTAGTTTAGACAATCATAATCTTTTACGTTTAGCATATTTTAAAACAGCTTTCTGTGCTTTAATTGCTAACCTATGGAATATCATCTCAAGGGCAAGCGAAACTGAAAGCCCTGTCACCACTTGCACACTTCAAGGCCTTCCTTCTTGAAGTGGTGTGCCTTGTTACTAAAGATTTTCCACTGGTTTAGCCATATCAAATAGATTGAAATTTATTTAGTGTAACCTTTTGTCCAGAGACCTGGATATATAAAAATAGGAAGGGTGATATTCACTGTTATTGTATGAGTAACTCCTATGATATCTGGCTGTCTGGAAAATCACAGGAAAAGCTTGAATCTCTTTTAACGAGAAGGTGCTATGTAAAATATAAGCAGCTCCTGTGATTACATAAGGTAGAATTCAGTTTGCAAGAGCTGTTGAGCTTTGGAGGACAAGCCAATTACCGGCAGGAGTCAGAAATCGCTCCACCTGGAACAATTATCTGAACTATATGGGAGGTAAAAGGGATCTCCATTCTGAAATGTTTTAAATTCTTGCAATTTGGTTTCCCATTTCTTAACTAGCAATTGCAATCATTCTGAGGCACTTACCTAGTCAGAACTGCACAGCTATGAACTATGTCCCACAGTTCTTGGAATATTAAGAAACCAATGGTGGTTACACTTCCCAGAAAACACTTGGAATAAACTCTCTAGCACGTGAAGTAAGTTGAAGGGCTATATTCCTTTGGTTCTATGATTTCCAATTAGGCGACTAGACAGGGCTTTTGTCTAGACAGACCTTTAGCCAATAAAGTTTAGATCCCTTTTTCTAGTTCCCGTCCTCCATGTTAACAGTGATACATTGATGTTATTTCTATATGCATTAGTACCATAGGGGGAGCAACCTGTCATGAGGAAAAGGGTCCATTTGCATTGCAAGGCTATTAGTGGAGGCCATGGAGAAGCGCACCTGCCTCTTTCATCCACACCGGGGAGGTCTTTACAGTAACTTTTATGGACATATATAGACACTCTTGCCTAGACTTTTCTACTTCCCCAGGCCTTTGTAATGTACTTCTTCAAGCCTTGCACCCAGTCTTGGCTGCTGCACAGCAGCTGCGGAACCCCTGACTTTTTGATGTCGTGGCCTACCCTGCGAGGCTTCATTTGACAATCTTTTGGCATGGCTTCTAACTGCTCTGTGGAGCCTAATATCAATAGTAGTAATACATTTCTTGCTGTTTGAAAAGTGCAAGTGCTGGCAGTCACATCAGGGCAATTGAAAGCAAAGTGCACCAAATCCTGGCATGATTCAGAAGGATCGGTTTAGGGAGGGTTGCAGGGCTGTAGGGCCGTACACTGGGCCTGCACAATTCAACACTGGCTATAGAGATCTGTTTCTGAGATTTTCAATTATTTTCTTAGTGGGTTTATGTGTTTTGAAAAACTCCATGCTAATGGCCATGGAGATGGAAATCCTTTATTCACAAAACAAGTAGTGACAGTGCAAGTTTTCTAACAGTAATATACCTCAAGTGCAACTGTGCCCTAAAGAAATATTGTCGCCTCTACCTTCTTTCCTATTTTTGCTGGGCGGTTAGTGGGCTTGCTGATAAGAGCCAGGTGAGTATTATGTTTTCATCAGGTGAATACACATTTAGTGTGGGTGAAATTTAGATCATCACATGTATTCATACAATAGGTGAGAGCTGTTATAAACTGGAAATTTCTAGTCAATATGGACTTGAATGAAAGTTAAACAGTAATGTACAACTGCTTTCCCTTGTGTTTTGGGAAATCTCCTAGAATGGTCCCAAGATGATGCTTGTAACTCCAAGGAGGAGTTAAACCCTGTACTAAAGGTAGGGCAAGACTTAAGAACAGTAACAAGGATGAAAAGAGAGGAAATGTGACATATCAAGCGCCTATTAGATCTTTCCTTACATTTCCATTAACAAGATTTTCAGTAGTAAAAAGTGATTTGGAATAGGAAATCTGTAAAAAATTTGAAATTCACAGTTTGTTCTTTACGGAGTTTACTATAGACAGCTATAATACATGGTATAAGGTGTGTTCCATAGAGAAAAAAAGTCAAATAGATATGGAGCAATAATTAGTACTTTAGTATTTCTACCTATATATCTATATCTAGGTTTACACCTATATATACACACATAGATATAGTTTGCTTAGTTCATGCAAGAAGTTACTATTTAAAACCTCCTGGGAGAAATTCTTTATCTCTCACTATGATAAATGCCTGTGGATGCAGGAAGGTGCTCCCACACCCAGTAGCACTAACAACAGTATTTCCTTTGCATCTTTTTTCTCTGAAGGATCTGCCTGCATAAATACCCGGAGTATAGCAGAACATCTAGGTCACCTTTAAATTTTTAAACACTAAATTTCCATAAACGGGAACAATTACCAAGATTTGAAAGCAAAGATTGTTCCTCCCAATCTTGTCTAAGGAAGCGCCTGAAGTTTATAGCAGCAGACAATCCCTACTCTGCATTGTTTTTCAGGCAGTCAGGTTGATGCTATTTCTATTGGATTTCAAGCAGATTTTAAACATGATGCACGGATTGTTATAGGGGCCCAAAGATTCTCAGATCACAAGTCTTAGGTTACATGAAGCTATTCCAAGAGATTACCCAGAAGTTTCTAACTGAAGATTGCAACAAAATTGTGGATTTTGTTTGTTTGTTTGTTTGGGTTTGGGTTTTTTTGTTTGGTTGGTTTGTTTTTTTTTTTCATATGGATCCTGCAAAGTGACTTTTTAAGCTTAGGAAAATGAAATTAAATGAAATGAGAGTACGTCCCTTGTGAAGCGAAAACAAAAATTATTGTTCTGTTGTGTTGTATAAAATTTTCCATCACCAAAAAAATCTATGATAAAAGTTGCCCATTGTAAAAAAAAAAAAAAAGAAAACAAACAAAAAAAAAAACCCAAAACCATGTGAAAAACTTACTAAAATTTCTAACTTAAACCATCTCTGTAAGTCATATTGGTAACTTTGGACACACTTTGCACAGTAAAAATCAGATATAAACAACTGTACGCAACTGGAACACTTACCCTGGAGTTCTGGTCATATTTAAGTAGCAATCTTTCAAGATATATCACCATACTTATAGATTTCTGTTTTCCTCTGACTACAGCCTTCACCCCTACCTGACCACAATTATGGGCAGATTCCATCCCTCCTTTGATGGAATGTCAAATGTTTCATTAGAAAATGATGACAGCAATATTGTGAATAACCCCCCAGAAAGCTGGGTCAGATGTAGCAGACTACTTAGTGAACATGCTACCACGTGCTACAGAACACGCTCATGTGCATGCATATGCACATGTAATACAGTGTTTTCCCTCTTTAACTTCTTTTTTTCCAAGGGGAGTCATCCTGGGGCTAAGAGTCTTGTCCCTTCCTGGTGTGATCCTGGAAAGAGGAACCATGACAGCTTTCTACCATGGCCCTATCCAGATGCAGAACTTATGCTGTAGGGCTGCAGACAGCTGAGCATAATTTAAGGAGCCCCAGAGCTTTTTTAAATTGCACTGGAGACTGAAGAACAGCAAATATGATTTATAGCTTTTCCTCCTCTCCTCAGCCATGCCAAGCTTATGCTGGCTTCAGTTTAAGCATCTGAATTAGATCTTTTTGTGCTTTATTCATGCAATTGATGATAGGCATAAAAGGTGATTCCATCATGTGGGCCTTTTGGCCTTGTAAATCTCCACAAGAAAGATAAAAACGTGTTATGTAAGTTTTATGATATTACAAACCCATTTCTCAGAAATGCAGCTGATTATAACTGCATTCTTTGTAATGTATCTGCAGCAATGACAACAACATGCTCCCTGTATTGAATAACCAGGTTTTTAAATCATTAAGGATTCTTAGAGGCTTTGTAAAGAAAAGGATTGTGGTAATAAGAATAATGTAAAATATAGATTCCTTATATATCAGAAATGAGGTTTAATTAGCTGAAATTGTGGACATGGTGCTAAATGGGGCATGTCACAATGTACCCTGCAAGAATTTAATGCAAGATCAACATTTATTACATAAAAAATTGATGCTATTCAACTACCAAGCTTATGATTCCCCAAAATAACTCTACAGATACATCTATAGTGTTGCTGCAAAAATAGAAAAGTGATATGTATTCTGCAAGCAAAAAAAGACATGAGAAGGAATTTGGTAATTATGCTAGTTTAGTCCAGTTTTGCATTCACTCTTCTTCCTCTGGTCTTGTGTTCTGAGTGCTTACTTATTTTTCACAGTTTTAATCTTTGCCAGCTGCAGTCCATGTGTTAAGGGTCTGCTTAGAAGTGACTGCATCGCACTGGAAAAGGATCCATTCCTGCTCCCACTGAAACTAGCTGACATCTGCTGGAGTGTAACTGGGTCATGCTATGGCTGCAGGAGAACAGGTACCCTTAACTTGCTATCATCAGCTTTAACATCCAGTGGGATAAAGCTCCACTGGCAAAAATCTGTGAAATGCCTGTGTTCTGGTGACTGCAGCCTACTTCATTCTCTAGTTACCCAATGTAGTAGCTATGTATTTTCCCTAAGAAGGAAAAGAATTGCCTTCTTTGTACTGAGAGAAATCATCATTTAAGTGATCATCTCCATCTCAGTTGTGGCATCACACATTTCAAAAACTTTACCTAGAAGACAATGATCACATGAAATACCAGGTCTTTCACATCTCCTGTGTGCTGGTTTTGGTTGAAATATTGTTCTCCATAGTAGCTAGTATTGGGCTATATATTGGATTTGAACTGAAAACAGTGTTGACAACACAGGGATGTTTTAGTTACTGCTGAGCATGGCTTACACAGGCCTCTTCTGCTTCTCATATCACCCCACTGGTGAGTAATCTGGGGGCACACAAGAAGTTGGAAGGAACACAGCTGGGAAGCTGACCCCAACTGACCACAGGGATATTCCATATCATATGATGTCATGCTTAGCAATACAAAGTTGGGGGGAGAAGCAGAAAGGGAGGAAATTTTAGAGTTATGGTGTATGTCTTCCTAAGTAACCACTATGTGTAATGGAGCCCTGACTTCCTAGAGATGGCTCAGGAAGATGGCTCAGCCTGCTGAATGAATTAATTCCTTTGAATTAAATGATTCACTTTGCTTGTGCACATGACTTTTGTTTTACTTATTAAACTGTCTTTAGCTCAACCCATGGGTTTTCTCACTTTTACTCTTCCAGTTCTCTATCCCACCTCACATGGGGGGAAAGAAGAGCAGCTGTAGGGAGCAGAGTGGTTGGCTGGGGTTAAACCATAACATCTAGGTGTTAAGATGAAAACATAAAGCCATATGTTTGCAAAGGTTTACTAAAAATTCAAGAGCATTGTAGACTTTCAGGAACAAGAGATACGTACTGCAGTGTGAGAAATCTGAGAGTTACTCTCCCACCCCCATGTTGTTAGTGTGAAAGGGTTATACAATTTTCCAAATGCTACAGATTCCTTTTCTACAAATTGATGATGGAGGGATGCAACTCATCCTATGCTGTGCCTTTGAAACACTCTGACAAAGACAAGTGTCACAGAGAAATCAGTTTGAGTGGATCAGGAAATCTGCTAAGAGAGAGCTGAGGAGGTAAATAACTCCAGCAGAGCCCCTGAAAGACTTCTCTATGACAGACAATTAATGGACAACAATCATTGGCCTTGTACAATCAGTGCTTCCCAGAAAACAATAAAATATACTTTGATTAAAGTTATATAAACCTATCCAAGTAATTACTAATTCTTCCAGCAACCCTTTTCTTGCAGTTTGTCTGAATGTTCTCTGAACCTGGTCATTGCCTCATCCATTTCAAGGACTTTTTGGCCATGTAAAATAATAGCATGTCACATTCAGGGACAGAATTCCCTGGAAAGTCAGCTGGTCTATTCACTCAGCTCTCAATCCATATTATTATACATTATTTATGTGCTTTCAGTGTGCTTAGAGCACTTACCGGTAAAGGCCTATTTGTTAGCTCACACCATTTTAATGAAAGTCCAAATGTGTTGACTTAATGAATTTTATTTCTTATTCAAATCGATGTCTTAGGTTCATAATTTACTCTCTGCTGAGGTTTAATCTTACCATCCCAGCTGACAACACAAACAAGGAAAAAAGCAGGTCTTAACACTATTGCAATTGAATGGAGTCATTGACCTGGGTGGAAACACATCTCCTGGTGAAGCACAGACCTGAATTTTTCAAACTGTGGACATCTCCTTCATTTTTTTCTCTAGTGTTTTCATGTTTCTCAGGACACAAGTTATTTGAGTTCAAATGTTGGGAATTAAATTAAAGCTTAAATATTTGTCTGAAAAAGTACAGAAGACCGTGATAAAAAAGCAAACTATGAAGAATGTGCTCCAGAGTTTAAGCAACGTGACAAGAGGACAACTTGATGAAACATACAAGAGCTATAGCATCGTTTGTGCTGAATAGTGGCAGCAGGACTTTATCTACCTTGTATTTTGGGATACTGAATAGAAAGAAGTCTGTGACCCCAATAGCCATGCTGTGCTTTTTTCTTGCCTTTGTTCCAGGTTTACCTTTTTATTGAGGGTCTATTTATGGAGAGAGCGTGCAGCAGAGCTATGCTATCATGCAAGAAGGTGGTAGGTCATGCTCTGGTTTCTTTTTGGACCAAGATCTTGCCCTGTATGGAGGAACATTGACAGTTCTTGTGCATCACAGATGGCAGGGAAAGAAACTGAGTAGATTGCTCGCTCTCCTTGATGGAAAAGGATGTTTTACCTATTTAGAAGCAAGAATTTATTTGGGCCCAGAAGATAAAAATCCCTTGCCTTATTTCTCCCTCGCTTTAAATACAAAAGGAAACCAGCCAAAATTCTTTCTACTTATGTCTTCCTAGATTCACGTTTATTAAAGTTTAAGTTAACTCATAAAGCCTTGAAAGAGCTTCCAAAGAACAGAAGTGGGAACTTTAAAAGGAAGAAATTTAAAAGAACTACCATTCCATGTGAGTGGTACTACTTCAGCAGTCCCAAACTAAGATGTACTGGGTGGCACTGGCTTGCAGAAAGCAACTCCACTCTGTAAACAGATTGGCCCTAGGGCTGTAGGTCAGTGAAGCAGTTTGATTTCACCAGATTTGTGTGAATTTTATGATTGAATCTTGGCATGGAAAAACAAGGATATTCTTAAGTGAATTCATAGAATGAACGTTAAAAGCAAATTAACCTAAATTGACACAAGAAATAAAAGATTAATTGATGATGCTTGGCCACCAAAACCTCTCCCGGCAGTAGAAGAAAATAAAGTATATAGCCTTTTGCTTTCTTCCTCAGCCTTCCAGCCAAAACATTGCGTCTAATCCTAGTTTCTGTTTCAGTAAGTATGTTTCACTAATCTATTATATTACTGATTAATAATTAGTACGTTGATTTTTAGAGGCTGTTTCAGGTTAATTACTTTCTTAAAATTAATGACAAAATTTAATCCAGTTGGAAGTCAATAATTATTTTTGGTATTTAAAATATACACAGAAAAAGTAAACACACTGAAAAAAAGTCTATCTTCATCATAGTTTAATTAAGCTGTTGAGAAGTAGCAAGTTGCTATAATTCCCAATTTTTATTTCTTGTAAAGGAGTAATCTTTATTTATTAAATTAACTGTTCTCCACTTTTGAATTTTCTGATATGAATCTGGTAATTCCTTTCATTCCCTTATTAGGATTTTTTTTTCATTAAACATTAACGTCTTAAACTATTCTCATGTAACTTTAATTCTCCAATCTGAAATCCCAGCTCTGCAAGATAACAGAAAAGTCCTCATCTGTTTTAGTAGGACCAAGATTTCATTCTAGCATGGAAAATAATAAGCTTTGTAACTGAAGGCATGAGGAAATTATTCGTATTTGTGACCAAATGCATAGCATTGTATGGAAACGAGTGGTTTACTTTTCTTTCTAGGTTCAGTATTAGCACACAGCATCAAAGATTCAAGTAAAACTTCCTGCACCAGCCATCAAAGGAGTTATGGCAGCAAAAGTCGGATTATTAATTGAAAGGAAAGGTGCCTGTCTGCTTTCATCTGTGCTTGGTGGCTTCTCTTTCTTGAAGAATAAGGTACGTGCCAAAGGAAGGCTGTGAGCTCGCAGAGCCCAAAGAGGAGACAATGGAGGGGAACTGACAGGGAAGTTACAGACATAAAAGCTTTGTAGAAGTCAAGCTGCTTCATTGTGCAGAAGATAGCTCAGCTGAGGGGGAAATTACAAAAGTGCAAAGAATATGCTGAATGTAGGCCATTTACTGTGTTTATGCATTAGTCTGAGGGTGTTGTGCCTTTGAGCAATGGATAAACCATAGTAAGTTTTGAAGAAGCTGCTTAGGCATCAATTTAGTCATGTCTCCCCAGTTGGAGATATTTAGAGGCTCCAACCTGGCTGGATCTCCTGAAATAGTAGTAGCTGGTACTCGCATGACTGCCACATCAGCTATGATCTAAGAGAAGATTAATGAAATATTTCAATTTTGGTTACAGACTTGATATCTGGCAGCAAGGGAAGGAGGAGGAAAGAGGTTGGGTGTGACCCTAGGCCAGTCACAGCTATGCTCACCCTTGAGTGAGTTCCCTAAACAACATCTAAAAGTCAACTGAAAAAAAACCCCAAACAGTCCCAGGATTAGTAGATGATAAAAGTAGGTTAATTATCTTTTTAAATACAGAAAACAAAGATGAAGTAGTAATAGAAAGAAATTGTAAACCAACTGCTCCTTGTTCACTGTGTCCTTGCAGGCAGACCATTGTCTCAGTCACCTCAGTGGCATTCTGAAGTGCAGCAAGGTCTGCACAAACCCTCTGGACACCTTTTTACACTGCCTCATGCCCAACAGTGCCACTAGTACCTGTTCCTCTGAGCAGTATCTTGGCAGCTTCTGGAGCTGCAGGCTCTCTTCTCCTTGATGTCCTTTTTGTAGTCCTTCTTCTTTGTAACTCTTAATTTCCTGGAAATCTCCTCTCTGTGTCTGAGCAGTTCTTACCAAAGAATATTTTCCCTCATCCACCAGCAGGTTATATATGATCTTCAGCTCCCTTTTTAAGGAGCATAGTGCCTACTCTAAAACCACTAAAGACTACAGTCTGTCATATGGCTACTCTTGCTAAAACCCTCAAAAAGGAAAATGGTCCTACTTCTGTTGCCATGACAATGACCATTTTTACAGAAAGACACATTGTGGTAAAGAAACATATTATCTAGCAGTTTGCACAAAGCATCAGCATCACAACAATTACCTTTCTGAATCAAACTAACAGGCTGCCATGCACAATATCCTTTTTCTGACAGTAACTCATACCAGATGCATCAGAGAAAGATTAAAAACAACAAAAGAAGTTTTAAACAATTATTGAATAAAATGCCCAGAGAGGATGTTTCTAAATGCTTTTACTTAGAGATTAGCTTATGGTATAAACTAAAGGTTTACAGTTATTTTTCTGTTAGCACAGCTTTCCTATGTAGTGTAAATGCACATGTTCTCCCTACAAATATAAATGCTCAATTTTCTTTAGCCATTCTATATAATCTTATTTCCCAAGTTGCTGCTGGTGGTGAGCTTGAGTCAATAGTTTTACATTGTTTGAAAAGGTATTTATTATTTTTGTCAATTTCTCGTAGATCAGTAAAATATCAAGTAAAGCCTGAAAAAATCAATGCATGTAGGGTAGTTAAAAACTTAGAAGTGAAAAGATATTTAGATCATGTCATCATTGGAATTTTATATAGTTAAAGAGATGATTTACAAAGCATTCACTTTTTTTCAGTACTTTAAAGATGCACATTCTTGGCAAATATGAATGCATTATAGTACAATCCCAATAAAATATGAATGATTGAGTTAAATACACAAGCTTACAACAAAAGCTTGGGAGGGGTTGTAAATAAGTCCATCTTTGCTTATGTTAACTTAATATGTAATGAGAAAATTTCCAGGCAGCAGTGCATTCTGAACAGACAACTAGAAATAAATATCTCAGGATATTTACTGAAAGGTGATTTACAGCTTGTAATTGTTAGCATTTTTGCTAAAAAATTAAGCTTGGGTAGGTGAGATGAGAAAGTGAACATGACTGGTAAGGGCAAAATAATATGATAACTACTATATCCATTCAAAAGACTCCAAAAGTTTGTAAATAAGATATTAAACACTTGGCCTATGATAAAGACTGGAGTCATGCAGGAAAATACACCTATAGGCATATCTCCTGTGCCTTAATTCCACATCTTATCTTGGAAGCATATGTCTTTCTTGCTCAAGTGTTTTGGGGAAAGGGAAGAAAAATGGCATTTGTATACCTTTTTCTGGTCACTTTATAAAGGTGTATCAGCCTGGTCTAGACCAAACAATCTCTTCCTTAAACTCCTACTGCTATCCAAATTAGTAGACAGTACAGTCCAGAAAAATGGGCAGGGTTCTGTATTTACACCACCCCCTCACCCCCTCACCCCCCCATTTTTCTAATATGCCTGCCAATAAGCCAAAATTCTCTCCTCAGGTTGCTAAAGCCTAATGGGCAGAAAATATCTATAACGCTGATGTATTTAAAAGGAATTGAATTAAATGGTGGTGGAGGGTCAGGGGAGCAGATAATTTTCATGGGGACCAGTTTGAAGGCAAAAAGTGAACCCGTAAGTGATCTTGCAGAAATCTAATTCATATTAGAGACCCAATCTCCAATCTCATTGCAGAGTGCTTGTAAGGGGAGTCATGGTGCATCCTGCATTTGAAGTGTTCCATAACTGAGTCTCTGTTCATTTCTCTGCAGGATTACTGATAATCCTACAGGAGGCCCTTGGTTGTCTGGTAACGGTCTGCTACAGAGAGATCGAGCATCCAACTGAATTAAGGCAAGTGTGCTCCAAGCAAGGGAATTACAAAGGAGAAACTGGACAGAAAATAGATGGAATATTGTATTAATTGGGGGCATGACTTTTCTGTGGTTGTCAACGTACAGATCTACTGACTAACAGCATACTGGCTGGGGTGAGTACAACAAATTGATGTGGGTGGTGCAATATTTACAGGCTCAGAGCAGACAGAGAGGTCTTTGTAGTTCAGAGGATCAAACAGAAATTAGGTTGAGGATTTACAGGTTCATGTGTTTACAGGCTCAGTGTTATTGGTGGCAGCAAGTGCGTGGCTGTGAAGTTGAATAGGTGACTTAGGGAAAATAATTTGAGAACACAAATTCATGTGGAAAACAACATCAGATCATCAAAAAATGTTTTATTTTACTTTTGACAAATACAGTGAAACTTCATATTAAAAAATCACCTCTGTTTTTCACTTAGCCCATTAGGACTAGACCACTGCACTCTATAATGATACACTCAATTTCATCAGTGAGCAATGATTATTGCTCCAACTTGCACAGGAGACCTCTGAGGCTACCCCAGGTCATTCTTGAGAAATCAAGCGCAATAAGGGTCATTCTTCCTCCAGAATGAGCACTGAATTAAAATCCTAGTCTGCAACAGGCTTTGATGCTGTTTTCAGCTGAGACATAAAGTCAGAATCCAAGAGGTGAAAAAGCACTTCAATCAAGAGTGGAAAAGTTACTCTGAGCATCTTATTTAAATCCCATTTGCCCATTAAATCCGCCCCCAGATTCTGCCCGTTTAGTTTTTCAATGCAGTTCTGCTGTGTGCTATCATTTTACTTTACACCTTGTAGAGGTATGTTAGAGACCTGGAAAATACAAAATCTATTATTATTTCTGTGCTAGTGAGGAACAGCTTTGTCTTTATTTGGGTGACCTAGATCTAATGGACTTCAGTCAATGGATTTGAGTGGGTATCAAACTCCTTTCCAACTGAGAATCACCCTTGTATTGTGCTATAAAACTTACCGCTCTAATTAATTTAGAGTAATTATCTTTGAATTTTATTTTGATTCATTTATTTTATACTATTTATGCTGTCAAAAATATTCACATCATAAATATTTCTGCTAAATATGTTTAATGTAACCTAAAAACTTCTCGGCAACTGAGGAGCCCAAATGACAAGCCGAGCTTATTTCTACTCCTTTCTCTCAGAGATTCTAGTTCCTCTGACACTGACAATTTATAATAAAACCTTTTGCTGTGCTCTGCTGTATGAATGTCCCACTCATTACCAGAGGCAGCTTGCATAGATGCTAAATGTATTTCAGGAGTCATTAACAGTCCTAGTTTTACGTCGTTTGAAGTAGCATTTAAAAGAGATGCATTTAAACAGAGATTGTAAACAAAATATATCCTCCTCTCTGTGACTTCCATTTTCATTTGATCATAATAATCAACTCTTATTACTCACCTGAATCTGATATCTTAGATATGAAATTCACAATATATACAGAATTATTTTGCAGTACACAGAGCAATCAGTCCCTTAAGCCAAAATAAAAGTCTCTCATGAAAGAAGAAGTGAACCAGTCAATTAAAGTGTGTTCATAGCAGGATAATTTGGAATGGGAAATGATTGCTACAAAGCATTTTTTGAGAATAGCACAATTTAAATTAAAAAAAATAATTATATTGGAACCTTTCTGTTAGTAATGTGATCTCAAACCTGTGATTATGTGGAGAAATTATTCTAGAATGCACTAGTTTTTATAGCAAACATGTATTGCACAGCAGACTGTAAACACAACATGCATAATTAGAAGAAGAGGGAAACAAATTGACTAAGTAGTGAACCATGCCACAGCTCAGTGTTACAAGCTATTCTCTTTCTGCACCAAAACCTGTTTACTGCAGCTCCAATATTGTACTCAATTTCTGTACACTTTATGCTATAGAGGTAGGCAGACTAGATGAGGTAAAGGAGAATTATAAAAGCTAACTTGGTAAAAAAAGGCAATGGTCTGTAACCATGCACACAGCAAACACTATGGGCAATGTTAAAGGCCAAATTGTTAACACTTACGTGGAAACATAATTAGCATAGTGAAAAATAGGTGAATAGAAATAGTAGATTGTAATTAAGAGAAGAAAAAATCTTTGATATCAAAAAGTCTTTGATAAAATTCTTCTAGTAGCAATTATATAAAACTGTAGAATAATCTCCCATAACATATACTAGAAAACCCCTAACTTAGGCTAGTCAGAACAATAGGAAGTATCTGACATTAAATGGTTCTACAGAGAGTGATAAATTTGATGTCCTACTACCTCCAGCACCCCTTTTCCCTCTCAGTGTCCGTGAGCTGAAACCCCTGCAGATGCATCTCTAAAAGCACAGAAGGAAAGTGAAGATAGTTGAGCTCAAATATTTGATGTATTTTTTTCCCATGCTCTTCTGGTTCTGTGTCTTTAAGTAAACATACTGCAGGATAATTAAAAGTCACTGAAAGCACAGTGACTGGTAATACAGTCAGACTGAATAGGTCTGAGTTGAAGTTATATTAGGCTAAGGTAGGAGTTGAGAGGAGCTGATCCTGACAAGCTGTCGTGGTAGCTATAGCCAACTGTGCTATCTTTGGTAGTGGAGCTTATGCTCAGCTCCTCTGGGCTGACTTGTGTTGCCACTGCTGGCCCTAATTTGCTTGTTGTTTTTGCACTTCAGTTCTCTGGAGCCAAATTCAGTGCTGTTGCCTCAGCCATGCAGTCTCACAGGTGATTGATGGGCTCCTCTAAAACCTGGTCTTCTGTATTGTGCACAACCCACGATCTGCTGTGCTGATGCAGATGCAGGGCTCCTCCTGCTAGTGAGATCTCTGAGGGCTTTGTTTTAGTCTTAGCTTTTTGGGAGGCGCCAGGTGTGGGAGGAGGTGAAGGCCTCTAAATTATTGCTAATGACTCAGCAGGCAGAGCTGTCTGTCCATTTTCATTTGCTGGGAATGAATTTTTTTTTTTTTGGGGTGGGGGGATATTATTTCCTTTTAGCCTAAGACCTATGAACATTCATAGCTACCTCATGGACTGTGAATACACAGGCCATACTGGACTCATGAAAGTTCTTGTGCTTTAAAAAAAACCAGTAATTTTTGCTTTTAACCTGTTCAGTCTCAGATACTGCAAAAGCCCTGGTGATAGGGAATAAAGGCTTATGTTGTGGGCATTGCTCCAAATTCTCTGCTGCTCTTGGTCATTTGCTTGGACAAAAACGGCTAAAGCTCTTCAAGCAAGCTCTCATTTCCTGCAAGGCAGCTGTGGAGCCTGCATTCAGATAATTAACTACAAATGAAGGATTTTGTATAATTTCCTGGACTTCATTGCCTTAAATTTCCTCTAATTATCATAATATCCTCAGTGCTTCAAAACTTTGTTGATGTCCTTATGAAATTGTTCTAAAAGGAGTCTTCTGTGATGTCACCATGAAATTGTTCTAACAGCAGTGGGCTAAGTTAGGGCAGCTGGATAACCATGAACCCACATATCCCACGTACCAGGACAGAGCCAGGCTCTTCTCAGTGATGGCCAGTGATAGGAAAAGAGGCAATGTGTCCAAGCTGGAGCGTAGGAAGTTCCATCTGAATGTAAGGAAAAGGATTTTCACAGTGAGGGTGACAGAGCACTGGAAGAAGATGCCCAGAGAAGTTGTGGAGACCAATATGGACAAGTACCTGTGTGATCTAATCTAGGTGACCCTACTCAGTCAGGGGGATGGACTAGATGACTTTTTGAGGTCCCTTCCAACTCCTAATGTTCTGTGATTTTGTGATCCCAACAGAAAAAACTATTTTGGAAAACCTTTCCTGAAGGTTGTATTCACAGTTACTTGAACAAATAGCTCCTTTGCACATCCCTAAGCCTTTATACAATGCTCTTTTTTTCTTTTTTCTTTTTTTTTTTTTCAGTACTGTGATTTATCAATCCCTCCTTTCTGGTATGTTTCACTTAACTACTGACTCCCTCATCTCCTGTCCTAATTGCAGGCTCTGAACTAACAGAGTTTGTTAGATTTCCTATCTAAGGCTGTGAGTGATACAAACACTGGAGCTGCACATGGCTTCTATTTGCAGGGCTGATGACACTAACACAACATCTGGTCAGAGAATCAAATTTGAATATGCCCAGAAAAGCATGAATGGCAGAGAACTAGTAAACTGTTAATCCTTCAAGAGATTGAGCAACTGTGTTACCATAGTTCTTTCTTAGCCTATGGTGAGTGCATGAGCAGTAGGAAAACACAAAAGCATTTTAAGTACTGCAATGGAAAGCACGGCTGCAAAGCAGAATCCACATTCTCCACATGAAATTCCAAATAATGGCAGGATATGTTTGGTCCCAGAATAGGATAACTAAATTTTCTCAAGAAGTGAATTTGGTATCATCTAGGACAATGTATAGTACTACATCTTCTTCCACTAGGAAATCAATTCAACAATATAGACATGTTAGTATGCCATTTTCCCCTTAAAATTACAGTAGCAAAGGAAAAGCTTGAAGGCTCCTCCTCCTAATGAGAAGAATGAAAAGAGGTCCTCTTGAGCTTCAGAAATAATGAAGAGATTTGTTTTTATTTCCTCCAAGAGTGTAAGGAAGAATTCAAAACATTAAGTCAAAACAAGAATAATTAATAATTTCCAAGAAAACCAGCGAGTAAGTAGATGTTCCCAAATTCTTGTGTGCATCTTTGCCCAAATAAGTTTTGCACTATCATTCTCTGCTCCCATGATCTGAATGACATGTGCCACAGGTACCAGAGGTAGAGAAAACCTAGTTTCTCATCTGGCAGTGGCCAGGAGAAAATGTGGTAAATTAATCAGGTTATTTCCAGGATTTTCTGTGGTGTCAACCACTCCCCAAGATTTTTCCTGCAGAATCCAACTGATTAAGTCCTGGTGATGATTCCTTAGAAATGATTTGAATTAGATCCTAGCACTCACACCTACTGGAAAAATTAAGCCACACTGAAAGTTTTTTTAAATCTTCCTCCTGGGATTGATGTAAGCAATGTCTTAAGATTTAAATCTGGGTCTGTGCTAATAGGTATTTGTTTATGAGATTGTTTCACCCAGGACACAATAGGAGTAGAAGGAAATTACTCACAGGAACTCTTCTGAAAAGTATGAGCAACGAACTAACGAAAAATGGTACTTGGACTTTTTCTGTTATTTCATTCTGGCAATAAGGATGTCATCTGGCTGTCCAGGTTTAGCTGTGAACTGAAAAAGGGAAGTCTTATAAACATCCATTCACAGGATTTTTCCTTGCCCTAACGATGAGTTTGACGTGTCTGTTCCTTACACCCTAGCACACCACTGAATGGGGAAGTAATCTTTTCCAAAGAATATTAGTAAAATCTTTTGAAGGTACATAAGCAGGATGACACACAAACCTGTATCTCCCACAGAGGATATAAAGCATAGTTTAAAACCTGACTGGAAACCCGAGGCTGCTACTTTGTAGTTTGTCTAAAAGTTTAATGAAAGCCTAACATTTGAAGTTAATACCTTTCTGGATAGACTGCTTTTCTACAAGAAGAATACCAGTATTTCAAAAGAAGATGCTACATGGTATAGTCCAAACCCTGTACACATAAACCTCCATTTAAGAATGATGCTGGTGCAGCATGTTGCCTGCACCAAAATGAAATCAGCCTAACAAATAGAGTGCATATATCTTTAGCATGGTATTTAAATGGGGGACGTTTGACGTATGCAGTACAGATAGAAATCAGGAGGTTGTACTTGTAGAGAGCAGTTCTTTTCCTTCTTCTTTTATTAGATGGGCAATTTTTTTATTAAATTGCAAATTAATAGCTGACATTTCTCTTCCTTAACATTTCTTAAGCTGATTAATTCTGAGAAGTAATTCCAGTAAAGGTATCAAGCCAAGCTACATTAAGTGATAAGGATTACACTAATTCATCTGCAGCATCTTGATAAACAATCTTTCAGTGACTGATGAGAGGAACTTAATTTCTACCAACGATGGCCTGAAATCTTTCTGAGTTTTATGACCTACTGAAAAAGGTCTTGAATAAGGACACAGCAACTGACTCCAGTGACTTAAGCAATCAAAATAACTTCTGCCTAATTACCAACTGCATGTCTGAAAACAGTAGTTCATGCATTGGTGTTATTATATGCACAAATAATAATTGATTTATTGGGATGTTGTTGTGGTCTAGCTCCAACTGGCAGCTAAGCACCATGCAGCTGCTCACTCCTTCCCTCCTGGTGGGATGGGTGAGAGAATCAGAAGAAAAGGTAGAATTTGTGGTTTAGGATAAGGACAGATTGCTAGGACAGTGAAGGAAGAACAAAATAACAGCAACAGTTCTTGTAGAAGAATATATAAAGTGGGTGATTCCTGTCCCAAAACCCAATGTCCAACCCCTCCCCAAGCAGAAAATCCTACTTCCAGGCTTCTTTATGTACTGAGCACAATGGGACATGGTATGGAATACCCCTTTGGCTAGTTTGGGTAAGCTGTCTGAAGATTTTCCTTGTATTGTCAGAGTTCGGCAGCCACTTTATTCACTGTTGGTGCCCCTTCATTTTCCAAGCCAGTGCCTGGAATACATTCAGGAGACACAGCAATGGGAACACGCTGGCTTCAACCTTCCAAGTGTATTCAAAATTCCTAAAAGCTTCTGAAACTATCCAGAAGGAAAGGGAGGTGAAGGAGCAGGAGAATCTATCCCTCCTGTGACTTTCCTGTAGATTGAGTGCGGTAATTAATAAAATCTGAGAGATCTCATCTAAGGTATGGACATGTCAGCAATGCCACATGCAAACAGCAGCTTAACCTCATGACCAGTGATGTTATCATGCCATATGTCTATTTTACACAGTACAGCAAAATGAGACTCCTAACCTCTACCAGTAGTGACAGCACTGCAGAGAATAAAAGCAGCAAGTAAGGGTTTACATAGAATCATAGAATGACTAGAGTTGGAAGGGACTCCCAGAGGTCATCTAGTCCAACCTCCCTGCAAGAAGCAGGGACACCCCCAACTAGATCAGGTTGCTCAGGGCCTCATCCAACCTGGCCTTGAAAGTCTCCAGGGATGGGGGATCCACCACCTCTCTGGGCAACCTGTTCCAATTCATTTAACAAAACCATGTGAACAAACAAAACACCATTGTGACCAGTGACTATTTACCTTCATGCAAGGTAAATTTTGCCTAGCTGCTTCCTTGCTTCCCCTCTCCTGGTGGGATGGAGAGGAGAATTGGAAGACAAAGGAAAAACTTGTGGACTGGGATAAAGACAGTTTACAGGGACCAAAAAGGGAGAGGGAAATAACAACAGCATCACTTATGCAGAATAGACAAAACAGGTGATACCACCCCAAAACCTGATGCCCAGCCCATTCCCAAGCAGTGAACACTCCTTCATGGTCAGCTCCCTTTATATGTTGAGTATACTGTCATAGAAGACCCCTTTGGCTAGTTTGGGCCAGCTGTTCAGGCTGTGTCCCCTCCCAGCCTTCTCTGAAAATTAACTCTACTCAAACACCAACACTTCACAGCAATTCTACACTCCCTTTTCATGTCTGTGGTCTCCAGTCCTGTTCTCAAAGTGCTTAGCATCTCACAGGATTGGCTTCTTTATTAGTCCATGATTCATGCTAAACTCCATCTGATATGTGGAAAGAGATGTGATTTTTTCCCCAACAGATAGGCAAGCCTTTACAAGACTGTCTCAGTCAGCTTATACCATTTTGACTTGGTTTTGCAAAATTGTTGCATTCTAGTTATGGTCAATTATCCATCTGGAAAATAGAAGGAAAAAAAAAATCATACCTACTAACCTGTCCCTATATACTTCAATGTAATAACGACCACAAAGTAAAATATAATATGAATGTGTTTCATTTCTCTGTTACACTTAAGGTCTTATTACTTTCAGTGATTTATCCTCAAGTATTTCTCTGCCCTATAAAGTCCACCATATATATAACAATGTGTTCATATGTGGAAGATACTTTGTAGTGGTGGGCTACACAGTATATGCACATTTAGCTTCTGCAGTCCAGTACTTTGAAATACCTTTTTCTCCATGACTAATGTCTACACAACACATTTCAAATAAAACTCACTAATCTTCTTATCCATTGTCATTCCTAATAGGCAAGACAAATCCGCTGGAAGGACAGTATCAAACATTTATTTTATTATACTACCCATTTTATTTGAAGCCAAGTAATTTGAGATGCTTCTCTTTTCAGGAGTAAAATCTGGGAATCCTGGTTTGCATTTTGCTGCTGAGAGTAACACGAGAATGAAAAATGTGGATGAAAGGTATTGTGAGACATAAGTTAGAGCAGATGTATGTATACAGATTTCAACTAAGGAGCTAAAGCATATTGTCATGCTACCACTAGCCGATTTCTACATGATAAAAATAAAAAGAGATGAAATGTTAATACTTAGGAAATTCACCTAAATATCTAGTTGCATGTAATCCTTCATTGCTTGCTCTTATTCCTTGTCCACCCAATCCTGTATCTTTTAATATTTGCATTAGAAAATTGGCTTACATACATGAGCTGTTGTGGATGGAGTGAGTTTTCACGCTCTGTAATAGAATATGGATGGTTACTTAGCATTCATTGCCTTGTACTCTCAGTTGTAACTCTGCATGTATTCAGACCTTCCTTTCATAACCAGCCTAAGTCATAATTCATACCTTTCTCTTCTCTCCCCCCTCCACCTCAGTTGCCTGGAGTGTCTTTTCTAGAGGAATTATGGCATTACTTAGATGCATTAAAATGCATTACTGAATTACCTTTATTATGAAATAGCATAGGTTGAAAATAATAAAGTGAACACTGACTTCAGGAGGCTCTCAGGATTTGATAATGCTAGATCATGCTTACAAACTATCTATTAAATGAAAACTAATTCTATAGATAATATTCTTTTTTTTTTCTTTTTTTTTCTTTTTTTTTCCATGTCAGGAGTATTCTGTGAAATAGTTTCCATAGCTTCTTATATAAACAGCACAAAAGAGAGTCTTGCATTCAAACTATGGCTTAAATAAACACAATCCAGTATGTAATCTCAGCTTTGACACAATGTGAAGAGTCAATGACATTAAAGCAGAGCTGGTGACTCTTCTTTGCAAATACTGCTGAACCAGTGCTTTTGCACAATGAGTTTTATCTAAATTAACTTTGTTTCACGTTCAATTTGTTGTCCATAGTTTACCCTGTCTTTCATGCCAATTAACTTCCAGAAATTCTTAGTTTGCAAAATGAGGAAGACCTAAATGAATTAAATAGAAACTTAATTGTACTATGTGATAAAAGCTGGTTTGCAGTTTATACAGTGTGTGGTGGGTTTGCAATGTGACTTCTTTAAGAGGCAGCTACAAGTTTCTTAGGAGTCCCAGCTGTGCTTCCAAGGCCAAACTCCCAAACCCTGTTGCTGACAAGGCCAGCCAGGCCAATCAGTGCTGGTCACAGGCCTCTGGGAATCACATTTTAGAGACAGAAAAACACAAACAGCTGCAATTTGCCACCAGAGAAGGGAGTGAGAAGATGTGAGAAACTTTGCAGACACCAAGATCAGTGAAGAATGGGGGGAGGAGGCACTGAGAGAAGATTCTTGCAGCCCATGGAGAATATCATGGTGGGACAGGTATCCCCCTGCAGCCTATGGAGAGGTACCTGGGCCAGGCAGGAGCCCACCATGAAGCAGGTGGAGGAATAGGGAAGAATCTGTGNCAAGAAGAACAACTCATGAGGAACTGACCCAAGACTGAAGCCTCCAGTCCTTATTTCCCCCCTTTCCCCTTGTGCCATTCTGGGGAAGAGAAAATAATGAATAAAGTGAAGTCTGCACTTCACTGAAGGGAGGGTCAAGGGGGGGGTGTTTTAAGAGCTGTTTGTACTTCTCATTCTCTGACTCTGGTTTCTGTGTGTGTAGTGAAGTTTAATAGAGAGTTTTCTTGCTTTTTTTCTGTGTTGGGGCTGTTGTGCCCTTGATGCTGATTGCAGAATGATCTCTCCCTGCCCTTATCTCATCCCCAAAGCCTCTCAATAGATATTTTCCCTCCTGCCCAGCTCAGAGGGGAGTGATAGAGTGATTTTGGTGGGAGTCTGGCCTCCAGCCAGGGTCAAGCCACCATAGGGGTGCTATCAATTCCTGCATGGATGCTTTAATAAGTTCCATTTTTAATGTATTTACCTCAAAACCACTTGGAAATTCAAAAGTTTGGGGCTATTTCAAAAGCCTGAAGTATCTTCTGTTGTTACATTAAAGAGGTTAAAAAAATATTACTCGATAAACCAGCAAAGATGCTAAATGTATCACTTTGAGGAGTTGCATCATGCCAAGTGGTAACAAAATAACTTAGTCAATTGTCCATTCTGTCTTGTCTGTTCATCATTAGTAAATGCCAATTAATTAGCAGAACGTCCATTACCTTTAGGTGCATCATGAACACAGTAAGTATCATTAACTGCAATAGCCTTAGAGGTAAAAAGATACATTTTTCAAATGCTGAACAAAATATTTGCAGGCATTCTCCACTGCTCAGAATACCAATCCAGTGGCCAGAAATAATGGATGTTTATGACTGGCTCATCCACAAATTTAATCTGGCTATTTCTAAATTCCCCAGCATTAATACAGGAAATATATGTACATATACGTACGTATATATATTTTCACAGAGTTTAGTTGAGTGTGAAATTTCTTTAAGGTGACTGGATGGTACTTTTCATATGGGTCTTGAGAGGTAAAGCATTTGCAGAAATATTAATTTCTGTGATTCTGTGATCTTTATGAATGGTTTATGAATAATATTAATTTATCTGACATAGAATAACAGTATTTATCCGGAAGTGAGCTCTTTAACTACATTGATGTATGAATATCATTGACTCCCATAAGCACTATTCTCATTGTCTATATCTGTAATATGAGACTCTTACACCCAATGTGAACATCACCTATGAGACCATATATATTGTCTGTGAATAGTCATGCCAAAGTGAGCTCCCTGCCCCTTTGTCTCATGATTTAGTAGTATAGGACAGCTCAGGATCACTATGAATTCCTCCCTGTGAGGAAGTATAGTCTGCTGTTCTGTCAAAAATGGACTAGCCATCTGCTCCTGAGGATGCAGAATTCCCAAGATCAGTTGTCACTCATCTGTTGTGGTACCTATCTGCTAGTATTTTGCATGTCTTTAAAAAATTGAAGTAGATCTTATAACATTCAGGTGCTAATGCATATTATGAAGTTTACAAGAGAATAACATATGATGTTGCTTTGTTCAGTTGACAAAGCTGAGATACTGTCTCACTGTTCCTAGGAGATGAGGATGTATGTGTACTGTAATGGAGATGAATGTGTCAGAAGCATTAAATGGAGAAATATAAAAAGACAGAATCAGGCAGACAGTTGTTCTTGTCCCAGCCCATATTGTCACCAGTCTCCAACACTGAAACCAAGCAGCTCAAAAACCTGACAGAAGTTGTTGAAGTGAGAATATAACAGAAGTGATGTTTTTGTCTCTTTTTTACAAAATTGAATGCAGTTCTCCAAACTTACCTGAATTCTGAAATGTGCCATCTGGGAATGCAACCTGCAGGTATATCCCATATATGTATTGATATGTGATTATGTGATGCATGAAGTGTGTGTGCAATACAGATCATGTAGACATGACTGTATATTTGTCTGTTGTAGAGCACTTTAAGAAGTATAGTTCCTAGCCACTTCTGGACCTCAAGTCTTTGGAAGATGGCCATAAAATTAAAATGAGTTGTCTTTGACTTTTATGGAAACTGTTCAACAGAGTTTTGAATGCACTACGGACACGTATCCCATGTTTTCCGCTGGAGCTAGGAGAATGACTGAATCAGAAGTGCTGAGAACACATACTGTGTCTCCCCTACCATTGCACCATTTTTTGTCTGCCTCCTTTACCACTTGGAAAGGAGGGATAGCAGCTTCCCTCTTTTTTTGTCAGTTTTCACTAGTAGCAGTTAAAAGCTCCCATAACATTAACACTGGAGGAAGCCCAGATCCGTTTATCCTCAGAAGCATCCAGAAACCATCAGGACAGCAGTGGGACAGTGTATTATTTGCACAAGTGTTTGGCTGTGCCAATGCTCCTGATGGTAGAAATAAACAAACAGTGAATCAAGAACTGCAAATCTCTTTCTAGCTCCCATCCTGGATGGTTAATATTCATGATTAATAAATGAAAAGTCTTCACACAGACACCACTAAGTTTTAAACAATCTAATTGTAAAAATGTTTCTTTAGAATGTGACATATGAGATTTTTTTTTTCCCCATTTGTAGCCTGCTTTTACCACCTATTTCAGGCCACATGATTTTGAAGTACTGAATAGGACAGGATTTATCCCAGGTGATACAAGAGAACAAGTTTCTGGGATGGTTTCTGAGAGAAGTAGTAAACTGTCTAAATATTTGATGACACGCTACGTAAAATGTAGAAAAGCGCATTCTTGGAAAATAAACTTACATTTCACTTCATGCAGTAGGAAACAACCTTGCAAAGGACTTCACAGTGCAACATGAAGCTGAGAAGGGCTGTTTCCTAATAAAATCCACAGAAACCAAATTAGAAACCACTGCACAATTTCACAGGACTCCTTAGAGGATGCCCAGCATGATGTATCCACTCCAAAATCTACAGTCTGGTGAAGAATAGTTTATGGAGTGTAATAAGTTTGCCTGGAGGCATGACCTGTACCACTGCTAATTTTGCTGATTGAGGGACCAAGGAGTAATTAGACAAGCGGGGGCATTATTAGTGTGGCATGTTTTCCTTTTCTTCTCATAAATTTCAGATACAATCATGTTGTTTACAGAAGAAAGAGGAGTCAGTGCTTGTTGCGTTATTAGAATTCTGAATTATGCTTTGACTCCTAGCACATACCATCTTTCTCAAGACAAATGACTATAGCTAAGCACTAGCTTCAAACACTCCATGAGATAAACAAGGTAACTAGTTATATTCACTTTTCAGCAGAGGCAGAGGTTTATCTGTGCTCCTTCTAAGGATTTGCTGAAACATAAATGTATTTCATTTGCAGCCACAGTAATCAGCTTACCTTTAATCTTTTGTTTTCTTTATTAATAACAAAGATTTATTTGCTTTGAGCTGTCTAAAATCAGAGCTACCACAGATCATCCAAGAACATTAATCTCCGTTCTCTGCAACCTAATTTCTGAAAACTGGAGGCAAAGAAGCAAAGGGATGTTTGAGTGTTTGCAGCAAGTCAAATAAAAACATTTCTTTCCAGATTTTGGGTCTGCCATCACTAAATTAAGGTGTGAGCAAAAGCACTTTTCTCTTAGCAAGCTGCAGTATTTCAGTTCAGGAATAGTTCTGAAGTAAGACTTTATTTTTTTGTTCCTGTTGGTTTTAAATTAATGTCCACAAAACTTGTTGGCAAGTTGCTGTCTTTTATTAAGATGTCTTCTCCCAGAATACTAAACACCAAGCAAGGATTAAAAAAGCCAATCAGCAGAGTCATTCGTCATGCTGATGAGTGTCAGAATTTGGCAACACTGGTGGAATTAGGCTTTCAGCTTCAAACTGAATGAAACTAGCTATTAGCAACACAGTTGATGTGTTATGAACCTTAATTAATCTTATTAATGTCTTGCTTGGTCTAATTGGAATGATCATTAATTTAGTTATAATTAATAATGGGATGGCTAATTGCTGTTTTCCCTACTTTTGTATAAATGTGTCCTTTTTTTTTTGTTTAGAGTTGATATTTTCTGTAACTTGTACTGCATGGTTCTGAAGCCCTGATTTATTCTCCCACCCCACTTCAAGTATTTTATTACAAATCTGCAACAAAGCAGTAATTACTGTCAGACCTGGGAAAAGCATGTTGCATGTTCAAATGTAGTATTTAACTCTATTACTGCATATGTAAAGTTAGTTTGTGAAATTTCAGAAACACACAAAATAATGCCAATAGAAATGACAAAATTAATGAAAATTATGCATACTGTAGAAAACTCTAAAGCCAGGCCGTGTGAGAAGAGTAATAACCTTTACTACTAAGACTAGGTTACCTCCCAGAAGGCAAGAATTATTTTCAGCTCTCTATCACCAAAAAATCAGAGCATCACGAATTTACTAAGGCAGTAAAACTAACCAGAAAGCCAGATGCTATGCATCTTGTGTTGACTCTTCCAGTGAACTTAACAGAAGCTTTAGAGGTTTAGAATCAGTTGAAAGGAGAACAGAAAACATCACAAGACAACCTTCTGGAGTGCAAGGTGTATATCTGTCCCTTAGGAATGATGTTGGCTTAGAAAAGATAATCAGTGCACTCTGAGTTTTTATCTCTCAATGCTTTTTAGTATAAACACGTTGAATATTCGTAGGAAGATTTGTAGGTTTGTTTCTTAATCTGTGGAGGTCTAATGGAAGTTTTTTAATATTCAAGGGTGGGGTTTTTTGGTTGTTGTTTTGGGTTTGTTTTGTGGGGTGTTGTTTTTGGTTTTTGGGGGTTGTTTTTTTTTTTGTTTTGTTTTTGTTTGTTTGTTTTTTGTGGATGTGAGACTATTTCCTTTAATTGTTTCCAAACTACTTTTTTGTTTGGCTATCTGAAAATCAACTGACATCATGGATCCACACTATGACATTATGGAGGAAAAGCATTAACATCAACAGCAGCATCAAGTGATGCTGTTCCTGAGTATGGTTATAGTATGAGTAGATCTTTGCTCACATAGTTCTGACAGTTGTCTTTCATCATTCATCAGTGACAACAGATGGTCAGTTCCACAGATGTTATTCAAGTCCTGTAAAGGAACACAAACAAATGAAAGGTGATCTCAGGATGGTTTGATAGTTTCGAGCCTTTGGCCCAGTGGATTTCTTCAAACTATGAAGGTAACAACATTCTTCCTGAAACATTTTTATGCACTTTATTGTGTAAATACGCATTTAATGTTTTTATAATATCTGATATCTTTTTCCTGATGGGATCTTGAAATATTTTTAAAAAAAAAACACATTTTGATCAAGGTAAACATTTCTTTTACTGGGAAAGCCTAATGGTTCTAGTAAGTTTGGCAGCCAGCCTATGATGGATGATGATCTTATCAGATGTTATTCCAAACAGGTTTTGACATATCACTTCTTGGAAGGAAACATTTGGGTGGATAGTATGTGTATGATTATTAAGATTGCTGTATTAATGTTATTCAGATTATAAGTAATGCTTTAATATGCATTTTAGAGGAATATTTTTGCTGTAGCCATTGACACTTACCAAATTCCTTCAAAAGAAAAGTCCACTTGTCAATATGGAAGATGACTTACCACTTTTCATATACGTGATAGTGTTGACTCTGGTTTCAGTGGTCTTGGTCCAACATAAGCAATCATTTTCCATTTTCTTCAAATTTAATTTATGTTTTCCAGTGGCTGTGGTATTATTTTAAATATCCTTTAAATCGTTGGCTAGTGTTTCTGTGTGCTGTGGAATAACTAATGTGTTCTACATCAACAGCAAGAGCTTTGGGCAACCTGGTCTAGTGGAAAATGTCCCTGGCCATGGCAGGGGGGCTGGAACTTGATCATCTTTAAGGTCTCTTACAATCCAAACCATTCTGTGATTCTGACTATATGATTCTAGTAACATAATTCACCTGTTAAGTGCCCACAGAGAAAAAAAAAAAAAAGATATCACCAAAAGCTCAGTATTCTTTGCTCAGTATTCTTACCGGCAGTAACTATGATACTGTTGTACATCTAACACTAAAAGTACAGTATAACAATCCCTGTGGAATGGCAAATACTGAATTTTAATGATTCATGCTTTATTCAGGTTGTAAAGTGCTGTGGGATAGGTATCCTTCAAGATGAAAGGTAGTACAGAAATGTAAGCTATTGCTATTATGCTTTGAATTAATTGCTTGCTTTCCTCTCAAGAGCAATGCAGAAAAACATCTTAACATCTATTTTACTTGCAACCTGAAAAAAGAAAGAAAACCTTCCCTCATAAAATAGAATAAAGCAAAGCAAAATAAAAAGCTTCTTCAAATCTGAGGAAAAAGAAAATTGTTTCATGTTGTTATATATAGTTTTCATCCTGCATTTCATGAAATCGATATTCATCGGAAGGAAAGAGAATGAGCTACACAAAGTAGATTGAGTCCCTGATTGGGTGATGTGTGTGAAACCCTAATGCAGGGGAACCCTAATGCAAGAGAAACCCTACCATCCACTTAACACCACTAGTGTGAATGAGTTGCTGTCATAATGTATAGTAATTATGGTAATCAAGATGCAGACCCTTACTTAATTAAACCTCACTGCAATGTGTGAGGAGCAATATGTTTATACCAAATATAAATAGAAATTATTTAAAGCCAGTCTGGATAGCATAGTCATGCAAGTGATAATGCAATTTATGTAGATGGACACACTGGTAATTAACACTTGTAAATTACTCAAAGGGGACCCTGTTTCAAATGTGCACTGGCACACATAAGGTTCCGTGTGTATGTCGATGATTAATGGAATAAAAAGCAAGCTTTGTTTTTTCAATTTCTGTCTCAGGAAACAAAATCAGTATCACAGAATCTGGAAAACTGGGAAGGGACATTCCATTATTACTACATCTTGTGAAAGATGACAGAACAACCAGGAAATACCTGTATATTCTACAAATACCCAATGAAAGAATTGTTCTTATCCAACTGAATTTAGAATCTAAATGTGTGTAGGTGCAGATGGTGGGGTACAAGAAGCAGTGAAGTAAGCGTTGAGGAAAATTTTGCTGTTCTGATGACTTTGCCAGCAAATCCTTTGCTAGAGAGACTAGCTATATAATTATGTAGTTGGTATAATTTATTACATTTCTCCTAGAGCAAATAAACAGTAACTTTGTAAGGGCTTTTTGAAATATATAATTGTCTCTGCTTTTCAGTTTCAGTCACAGAGCCAAGTCAGTATTAGCTTGGATTTTTTTTGCACTCCTGACAAATTTTTGTGAAAGAAATTTTAAGAATAAAATGGCCGATATTGTTCTCTGTCATGCTCAGAAGCAATTACCTATTACAATCTTGTTACTGCTAATATATATTATGTGTTGGCAGTGGACAAATGTAATCATAGAATCATAGAATGGCTAGAGTTGGAAGGGACTCCCAGAGGTCATCTAGTCCAACTCCCCTGCAAGAAGCAGGGACACCCCAACTAGATCAGGTTGCTCAGGGCCTCATCCAACCTGGCCTTGAACGTCCCTGGGGTGGATGCCCAGGGATGGGGCATCCACCNCTTTGTGGCCTCCTCTGGACCCTCTCCAACTGGTCCATGTCCTTCTTGTGTTGGGGGTTCCAGAACTGGACACAGTACTCCAGGTGAGGTCTCCCGAGGGCAGAGTAGAGGGGGAGAATCCCCTCCCTCGCCCTGCTGGCCACGCTCCTCTTGATGCAGCCCAGGATGCAGTTGGCCTTCTGGGCCGCAAGAGCACATTGTCGGCCATGCTGAGCCTCTCATCCACCAGCACTCCCAAGTCCTTCTCCTCAGGGCTGCTCTGGAGCCACTCTCTGCCCAGTCTGGAGTTGTGCCTGGAATTGCCCCGACTCAGATGCAGGACCTTGCCCTTGGCCTGGTTGAACCTCATGAGGTTGGCACGGGCCCACCTCTCCAGCCTGTCAAAGTTCCTCTGGATGGCATCCCTCCCCTACAGTGCCTAATGGCACCTGAAGTGAGAAAACAGAGGTATGATACTTTTCCACCCAAATACTTGTTGAAGTACAATTATAGACCTAGTCTTTGATGTTCATCTCTCACCATGAATTCCCCAAATCAACCTTCTCTTAAGTCCTGTGTTCTTAGAGGCAATATTCGTGTGTAGCCTGTTCAGACAGGAGCCATTGTTCAAACAACAGAAATTACATTTAATCCAGTTTTAGAAAAATCTATTTTAAAAAATCATTTCAAGGGCCTTATATCTAACCTAAATATGCCATCTTTCAGTTTAAAACCTTCATCCCCTGGCCTGTCACTACAGTGCTTGGTAAAAAGTCTTTCTCCATCTTTCTTCTAAGACTCCATTTAACATTGCAAGACAGTATGGTCTTTCCAGAGCCTTCCCTTCTCCAGACTAAACAACACATTAGTCTTGTCTCTCAGCTTTTCTTCGTAGAGGGGTGTTCCATCCATCACCTTTTCTGTGGGCCTTCTGTCAGTGCATTCTGAGAGGCCCATGTCTTTCTTGTGCTGGGGACCCAGTAATGTGTGTTTGTAACCTCTGTTGTAGCAGAGATCTAGTGCTACTTCTTCTGTTCTCCTACTTAACTCTTGTGGAGAAAAAGAAAGATGCTTCTTGCTATTACAGAGGCTGCTGAGAAAAAACATTCACCACAGCCACTGTATCCAGAAGCCCACGTGGGAGCTAGTGATGATGTAGGATGAGAGCACAAACAGAGGTCTGAAGAGTTTTCTAACTACCTTAAACTGATAATTGTAAAAGAGTGTGTTTTTAGATCATTAATTACACATATCACAGTAGCATCGACACTATCCTATACCACTCACACCACACCCATCAATTATTCTGGCAGTCTGGAATTGGTAGGTCATAGGAAAATATGAAACCTCATGTCGTAATGTATGTATGTTATGTATACATGTGACATGTTGATAGTATATAAGCAGCTTTAGACTTTTTAGTCATCTAAGATTTTTATTTTCTCTGAGGAAGGTTATTTCAGCAGGTGGTTTGGATGGTGTCCTCATGGAAGAAAGCGATGGCTTTTGAGTATGTCTGAGATATGCTTTTAAAAATGTGTATCAATGAATCAGTGATGTCTTACCTACATTTAATTTTAAAAAAACAAAACCTGAAAATACAGAAATATCAACCAATTGATTATATCTGTGAACAATATTTGAACTATAGTCCCTATACAGTCCTCCATACAGGTTTATATTTTGTATGTCTTGCAATGTTATACCATAACATTGGCTGGTTTCCTGAAAGGACTTCAGTCACTCCTGTACTGGACTCCATTCAGATCACACTCCTTTAATGGTTGCTTAGGGCACTAAATTTACCAGTTCAGCATACACTCCTCCTGGATTACTGTAACTTTTCAAACAATTTGCTAGGTATTAATGTCCGCTTCAACACTTCTTGAGATTTTAAATGTGTTACTGAATAATATTTATTTACTATAGTTAAGCCAGAGTCTGCTGTTAAATTAATAGAGAGACTCATCCAAGAATCACATAAAGGCTGTTTTTTTCCCCTGATCTCCACACAACTTGAGCTCCAGCTAGTGTGGGCTTGGCCAGATGAATGCCACACCGTTTCATGGACACTTTATAAGGATTTCAATTATCAATGCTTATTGTATTAAAGTTAATTTGACTTTTTTCCCTCTTCAGATAATCATTTAAAGCAGCAGGCAGTAATTTAATCTATGTTTACTTCACTTTGTCTTCTTTACTTTAAAATAATTGCTTTCCATTTCTTCCTAGATATACGAGGTGTGACAATGTGTCTTGAGTACTTTATCATAAAGCTAAATCCTTTCTCCACTTGAAAGCATGTCTAAAATTGAGTTTTCTTGTATCTGAGAAGGTCTCAAACACCCATGGTTATTTTCTGCAAATCCACACTTAAACCTGAAGGCTGCAAAGATTTTGAAATCCCATATCTAATTTTCCATGTTACCTCTGCTGTTCTTCCTATTTTGTATCTGAAGAGGCAAAATAATGGCACTTGAGTTACAGAGGTTTTGTTTCAACTGAGAAGTAGAAAAGTATTTAACAATTACACTTGACTCCCTGTCCTCTCCTTATTACAGACCAAAATATGATCACGAAAGGCACACTAGCCAGAATGGCCATCTAAATCAGGCTCATGTATGAATGGATAAGGAAATTTAATCTCACAAGTCCCCACTATTTTCTCTGAAGTGACTTTTCATTATTCCAGCATTCTGTGTTAAGTGCTGGGGTGATGTAAACTGATGTAATGCCATTGAATCTAATCAAACTGAATTAGAGGAGCTGAGTATCTCAATGTCTGTCACAGTTAATTGATCTGGATTCTTTGTACTGAAACCTAACTTCTTATTTTCAGAGGTTAATCCCAAATAAAGATGTCACGTCTAGCAGGAAATCTCAATTCTTGTGCCCAGCACTGCGTTTCTCAGGTACCTCCTGTCTTGCTGGGCTTGATGCCTTGTTAAACAGTGCATGAAACTATTTGGAGAAGTGAACACAGTGAGCAGAGAGGAGAATTTTCATTTGTCAGATGGTCATGGTTTGCTTGCTTTCTAACATCATAAACTCCACGCTTCCTAGACCAGCATCCTCTGAGAACTGCACATCCAAAATCCTTTAAAAATCTGAAATCAAAAGTAGAAAAACTAAGGTATTTAATCTTTAAAATGATGGCTCTGGTAGAGTTAATCCCAAGGATTTGGATCTCCATCTAAGCCACAAAATACTGTTGATCTAATAATAATATTGGTGAATGGGTGTATAGTCTGCCTCTCTCCAAGACTACAATACATTACTATTGTATCGAGGAAGGTCTTCGTTGGGGAATTTGCAGGTCTCTGATATTGACTGTAACATGCCAGTAGGATGGTTGAGTGACCCCAGTCAGAGAGGACTTTGCAGTGGCTGAATGGGCCTGAATGGTAGTTTTAAGGAGCAGAAAGAAAAATGTCACAGTGTTTTGTTATTTTATAGTGAACCTCATAATAGGTAGTGCCACTGAAGAATCCAACAATTACTTGAGATTGCCACACGTTCTTCTCTTTTCATTGTAGTTGCAGAAAGAAATCTATTTTTTTTAAGAAAAAAAGTAATCCAAATGATCTTCAAGTCTCCAAAATCATGATCAAAAGGAAATCACTAAGACATTAATATTTTAAATCTTTTAATCTCTTTTAAAAACATAACTTCTCTTCCATTCTTCCTCAAATGAAATAAAAAAAAAATAATAAAAAAAAACAAACAATGATTAAGACAGCTTGACCTGTGACATTTGAATGCTTGTTTTTGGTGCTTCTCTCATTCCAGATTAAGGGGATCCTTTAATGCTACATAATAATGGGTATTTTATGCCACGCTCAATTTTAAAAAGTCTTCGTGGCCAAAAGCTATTTGCAATATTCTTATCTTGAAGTGTACTTTGGTGTCTTGTTACACTTTGTAGTTAGTAAAATTCATCAGCTCTAAGCTCAGGGCAAGGAGGGAGGGCAGTGGATCAGCTTTTGGAAAAACAGTTTGCAAAGGTGAGTTTTAGGCCCTTTTCTGCAGACATGGTCCAGTTCTGCTTACGTAATGCATATCCCAGAAACCAAGGTGTAAATCCTGTAGTGCATGAAAATGCTAGTTGTTTCTAATGCAAAACCTATTTAACAGGAGCAAATGGGAGCAAGTAGCTTTTTTTATTCTTCTTTTTTTTTTTTCTTTTCTTTTGGATAGATCCTTCAGAAGTGTGTGAAGTTTAGTTTTACAGTTGACGGCGAGAATTTTGGTTTTGACAGCTCTCCGTGGCCTCAGCACTACTCTTGATGTGGTTATCTGTCACTTACAAGTAGCAAGTATCTACTGATTTCCTCAGCAGATGTCAGCCGCACAGCCCATCAATCACAGTTGGGTAGACAACTTGCTCTGATTGAAAAAATGGAAACACATTTCTAATTTTCCAACCAGCAACTCTTAAATCCTAATTCCTGTGAAGTACCATTCCCTGTCCCCAGCCACCACCAAGCCTTGCAGTGCAGTGTTAAGTACTGGCTGCGATGCAGCTACGGTGCACGTTTTCCGGTACCTACTCATGAGTTAGAGAAGGCAGACAGATGGGAATGCACTGTCACAAGCCAGCTTGATAACCTGCCCACTGAAACTATCCCTTATCTCATTGTTTTAAAAGATGTGGGTCTGTTCTGCTGTGTGAGCTCTTATCTCCCACTGTGACCCCTGCTGTAGGATAGTTTGGTGCTGTGTGAGTATACAAATTGGGTTCCAGGTATGGAGCTCAGATCTTCTTGCAAAGGAAATGCTGTTCCCATAGTGCAAGGAGCATGTTAGCTTTTAGTAACATAGAGGCAATGAAATATGAAACTGTTCTTAATTTTTCTAGGAGAACATAATGATATTACTCATCAGCTAATAATGACAATACTTAAGCTCCCTTTTTGCACATGGAAGAAAACCATTTACTCAAACTAGTAATTACTGCTAATATTAAGGAATTAAATTAACTATAAAGGACGAGTTTGAGGTAGCAAGCCCTAAAGAATGAGAAGACTGTGCCTTTAACAGAAGCAGAGACAGAGCTTCCTTGCTTTATGAAATTCTTCCTAATTCCATAATTAGTTTCTTGAAACTATTTCAGAAGAATGAGTTGAAGCAGAATAGCTGGATGTTACTTTTTTTCCTCCAGCAAGAACTTCCCAGAAAAACTCTACATATTCTTGTGCCTTTCAGCACAGGTCTGGTTCAAAGTTACCAAGGTCAGTGGTAATTGGTCCATTGACCTCCTACTCTGTGGGAACAGAAAAAGGACCCTACAGGTACTTTGCTATTTCTTTCCTAAATGTTACTTTTCATGCAGTTTGCTATTTCTGGTACTGTTTATGGTACAGTATGGTAAGTACTAGACAGATTTCACTTTCATGCCTTATTTTCTCGCTATCTCTGAATTTAGTACTCTATGAAGTACAGTTGCCCCATTCAGGACCACCCCAAGGGGCTGTATCTATCACTAACTCTAGTCAGGGTTGATTTTCTCATCACTGTTACTTACCCACCAACTGAAAGACGTAAAATAACTGTGTCTCCAACGCTGTATCTGGCACATGCAATAAACTGTAAAGCAGGGACTGTGTCTATGAAACGATAGCTGCATGGCCAGGGAAGTTATGCTGTTTAAGTATCTTTGACAGATTGATACCTATAAGCCCTGAATTCTCATGACTGGAGGGCACACAGCCATCTCCTCCCAGTACTTCAGAGGAACACATCATCACTCCCCCCCTAAGTCAAGCAAGGTTCATACAAGTTCTGTGTTCTTCTCTGTTTGCAGATTGTGTGGAAAGATTTATTCTCTTGCAAATGCATTCAGCAAAATCATGTCGGTGTACGGATCATTTCCAGTCAGCTGGGAGGGAATGTGTAGTATGCAAAATGTGCACAGTGTGACTGGGCACAAAATTCACATAACTCACTGGTACTATTTTGGTGAGTCAAGTTTCAGATGCAAATGGTCACATTAATATTGATTTCAAAATGAAGCTTCTGAAAATATCCTTCAGTGTTGGCTTTATTCTTGGTGTCTGGGCTCGCCATAGTAATCTCACCCACTCGGGATTTGCAGAGCGTAGCACTAAAGGGAAACCTATGGCAATAAAAAGGAGCAAAAATTAAGACAATGTTCACAGAACAATATTTGCACTATTCTCTAACATTGCTTTTCAGCAATGAATCAAAGCCTGTCAAGGTCAACCTCAATTTCTCCTTCATTTGCTGCTTCCTTTTGTTTTGCTAACACACTGTTTAATCTCTGGTCAGTATGGAAAATTCATGGCAAGATATAAGGTGTTTTTGGTTTTGTTTTTTTTTTTTTTTAACTCTCCCCTGAACAGCAGTTGAGATTAAGCAGATGGATGAGGTATAAAAGCAGTCTACTTCTGCATAATTATAGCAATACTGTATAAAATTGTAAAACATGGTCAGATGTGTCAGTTTATAGGCAATGATGACCCCATTTTATGCTCTCTGATATGAATCCTGCTGTGGTGAAATGTTGGATTTTTTTTAAAAGCCACCAGAGTAAAGGAATAAAACCTACAATTGACATACACAGATCTCAGCTTAACTGTAGTTGTTTTCATCTTATTTTTCAAGAAATCCTTCTCAGCGGTCACTGTGGCTGCTGCAGGGTAGCTTCACAGTTTATAGGGGTCAGCAGACCCTTTAAAAGCTACACTCCAATGACTCTAGTAATGCAAGATTTACCTCAACATACAATTTGCAGTATCATATTGGCTGCAATTTGCAGCAGTTTACTAACCTGACAGATGAGCCATCTACCTGGCTCTACAGCTGGGAACAACTGATCCTCTGATTCACAAAGTTGTTGGGAAACAAAGCTTCTATAATTTTAGATAGAAAATGATGCTTTGTTCTTGTAAAGGAAAATAGTGGTGATAGTCTAACACACCAATGTAGGACTGAGAAAGCTACTATTTTATTCATTTATAATTGAAAACAGACCCAGAAGTCCTCATTTTTATTTTATTTTTTATATGCATTTTCTTTTCCTGATCAGATTTAGTAAACTTTTACTGAGGAGTTATGACATTTAAGTATCACTCTAAGGAACAAGATCTGTCCACATAAGACTATAACAATTGTTATTTAAACTGTTTACTACTTGGAAAGATTAGCCAACTGAGAGACTGTAGGAGTTAGAATGAAGTATGTTTTCTTGTACATTGTTGTAATGACTTCTTCTTGTAGACACTGTCATGACAGTATACAGGGGCACTCAATTTACAAAGGTTTAATTACACACAGATCAGCTTATTAAGCTTACATGTTACCATCAGAGAGGTGAGAGGATATTAATTAAGAAATACTTTCAATGAGGTTAAGTTCATTTTCATTTCTCCTTGAGTTTTTAATGCTAATGACTTCCAACTTGAATATTCCAGTGTGTAGCATCATCTAAAAAGTGAAGATTCATGCAGAAATACACTGATTTCAACTGCACTATTTACCATATTTAATTTTTCTGTTTATATAAATACAGAGTAAAAAGGAAAGATATGCAGAAGCAATTTCATAATTGTCTTGGATCAACTTTAAATCAAATAGTAGTTTTAGGTGCAACATATGGACCATGTATAGGCAAGCTGTGATGGAATGAGTACTAAGATGCTGTTGTTGTGATTTGCAGATAGCCAAATTATACTCAATACATTCCTAATGCTACCATTTCTCTTAATTTTATTTGACCACTGCTGGAAAAAAGGTGGGTTTTTAGAGCTGGCTTTGAAGAAGCAGTATCTATAAGAAAGTTAATTGCAGATGAAGTGTTCACTGCAAATACATATTGTATTTCTGGATGAAGGAGTGAATTATTAAATCTTGTTGTTTAAATGACATCATATATGGAATTATTTACCCTTTACGTTGCTCAAAATAAGAGTGATGGGGCTAAAAGGCAGGTACTGAGAAGTAAGGGCACAGAAGAAATAATTCTGTAAGTTTCAGTCACTTACCTTTTTCTTGAAAAAAAAACCCCAACATTAGCTCACTTCCTGATGGTGTAATGAAAGACATGTTAACAAGCTGTCCAGATAGGAACTGGCATGGGTATTACACCAGACAAAGACATGGGCCCATTGACAAATGGCCATTTGATGTGGCAAGGCACATGGCAAGCTCCCTTGGTCTGTCCATGGTGTTTACTGAACAGCTGGAGGTTGGAACAAACCCTCAGCTATGTCTTCATCCCTTCCCATTTGCAGCAGGCAAACGGCTAAGCTCCCGCCGCAGTGCCTCCTGCTCATACCCATCTCACGGCCTCCTCTTGGGACTTTCACCTTCAAACCTTGTCCCCTTTCACTAGGACAGTTTTTCCCAACCACTCTCAAGGTTCCTTTCTCTTCTCTTGAACATCTAGAAGCCAAAATTTCTGTACCTTGTCTATGTTTGTGTCTGGCCTTTCACCGTGTTGTGATGCACGTTTGATGGTTTGATTCCAAAGGGAGGAAGCACCTTGGTTTTAACAGCGTGGATGATCAACAGTCTAATGAGTGATTTTTCTTTCTAATTCTGAGGTGCTGCTCTACATCTTTGAATACTGCAAACCAGGGTCATGCTGAGACACAGGCCAATGAGGAAAGAAATCAAGCATACCTGGCTGCTGAACATCTGTGGAGCTACCAGGTAACAGCAAATGGGATATGTAAATACCCATGCCTATACCTACTCTTTGTCTGTGCCACAGGAGCAGTTTATTCTTATGTAAAGATCACAAAGTGGTAGGAGTAGGAAGCTTTCAGAAGAGGAAGCAAGAAGAGAGATGGTGTTAAAGGAAATTAAAATGTATCATTTCAGACACAATGAAAAACTAGAACTCAGAGTTTGTTTAGCACTGAGGTGCTATGATTTACATAGTCTAATTTTAGAGGTGTTTACATTTTTTTAATTGATTCGTGTGAGCTGCTAAAATACCTCTGCAGCAATCTTATTTCAGTAGATGCGTTCGTTGATATTCACCAGGTAATTTATGCTAACACAGAGAACATTTACAGCTGTTCCTTCCAGTACTAGCACTTACAGATGCTTTGCCAGCCACTTAAAAACACAATGTGGTCAACTGGGTTACCTAAATGTTTTGATGAGTATTGTTGCTGAGAAAGGATGGTGAACAACATAATGTATTTTTGAATGATTACTCATAATAAATCTGTCAATACACAAAAATCACATCCATGGCTGCTGTAATTTGAAGAAAAAGAATGATTTTCTGTGGATCTGAAACTGTATTGATTAGGCTAGCATCTAACATATAGTATAGTGTCTGCTATGGAAGTGTTGAAAGTAATGCAAGAAGTCTCTCTGAAGGGATGGGAGAAGGGCAAACTTCCAAACCCTGACGTCTCAAAAAATAACCAGGGTTTATTTTGGGGCATTGTTTTTCCTCGTAACAGAAACAAATGTCATTTTGCACTAGCCATAGAACAATTTTTCCTTTTTATTTTTTTTTAGCTGCCTTTTCAGACCCAGTCAGACTGCTTACATGTCAGAACTAATCTGTTGTGAATTAATTACAAACATGGATTTAGTAATTGCTTCTTAGCTGGAATTTAATACTTGCCTTCAAGTAATCAAGCAAGGGAGTCAGCACTGCAGAGTTCAGCATAGTTTTAAGGGATTAGGAAGAATTTCATAACTACTGTATTTTCAGCCTTTTGGATTACTTATAATTCAGTGCCACATGTAATGCAAATACTGCTTCACTTAAAAAAGAAATAAAAATGGTCATTTCTCTATGCTGGGTGAGGCCAGTCATAATTTTAACCTGGTTTGAATACTCCTTCATCCTTCAAATACCTGTCTGGCTTTAAATGCTGGTAGAAACCCAATAGATCCATACAGATTAGAGGGCATGGAAGAAACCAAAACAGCTTCTCACCTGATATGTTGTTATTGCCTAAGCTGTTAGAACAGACCTAACTGCCCAAGAGACAGCAAAGCTGCATCAGTTTTAAGTGTTATTCATTATTATAGTGATTTAGCTATCATTTATTATTACAGTCTTCATAAAACCAAATATTTAGCATAGTAGTCTACTAACCTACAGCAAATAACTGTCCCATTGGAAATGCTTTTTTTTTTTTCTAAATCTTGTTAAGGGTTGGTTTCTGTCCCAAAGCAGTTTTTATGCATACATATTCCAGGTTTCCATGCATTTTAATATTTTAAATCTAATTTCTATGGGAAGAAAAGAAGTTAGGGATGTTAGAACTAAGAAGAACCAAACCCACAAACTAGCTAATTTGTCATAAGACCACTGCTTTTACAGTTGACTTTATAGCAGAAAAAAACGCTGACTTTGAGAACAAAGCATAGTGGTGGCAAATCATTCTCTACCTCTTGACTTTCTAAAGTTAATAAACAGAAGAGAAAGATGAAGGTTATAGTTCCTGCTATCTTCTCTGTTTTGCTGGAATAATATTAACTGATGGATGGCATTAAAATGCCTGTTTGGGCATGAATACTTTTGGCTTACAGCACCATGGTTAATCGAACAAAAAATGCAGTCAAGTTGCATATTGGGCCTGATCAGCGAGCAGATGTAGCTGCAATAACACCTGCCAGCTGAATGTTGTGCCCAGTATCCTGATCTGATTGAAATCAAATAAAAATATCTAATTAAATTTAATAGGGGTCCTTTCCTTTTATGTAAGACTGTAACTGGGATTAAATAAGGCTTGATGGAAGGTTTTTCTTCAGCACAGGGGAAGTGTAAGTCCTCTAGTATTAGAGGTACAGAAAGGTGACAGGTATTCAAATTTAAATTGCTTAAAGTAAGTAATTCTGATATGTGGAAGTTTTGGGGTTTGGAAAATCAAAGCAGGGCACTGACAGTACTAGTTTACTGATGTTAAATGAACAATGAGGATATTCAAATACTTGGACTGGATGCAATCTTTTACTTGGTTTTCAACAGAAATGAGCTGCTAATATGTTTCCAAATTGTATGCAAAGTATGATGGGGTACAAATGCATAATGGGCTATTGCATTTATTTTAAAACCAAGTGATCAATACTAATATGAAACATTAAGAATTTTTCTCTGTGGCTTTCAGAAGACATGGGCAAAGGTGTATATCATGTGAAGCTGCATACAATATTTATTTATGAATAGTAAATTGTTACCTTAATACTGTGTTTATTACATTGTACTAAACTTTCTCAGTCTGGAACAGGAATATTTTTTCCTACCTTCATTTATATATTGTTTGTTGCTGATTATTGTTAAATAAGGTTAATACTGCAAAATACTTGACGGTTTGGTAAGTGTTAAGACTAAGTGTTAACACTCTGGTTTTAGTTTGTTTGGGGGGGGAAGTTTGGGAGGGTAAACTAGAGAAACCTAGTTTAGCTTGAGAGAAAGCTGGAGAAGACTGGTTTTACCTAGAGAATGCTCTTCATCAAGGCACTAACAATTTTCCTTTCTTCCTAATTATCCTTGATCTCAGGGACAAGTAGCATAGCTCTTAGTGTATACTGACTCCTACTCACAGGAATTACATAAGCTTAACAAACTTTAAATAAACCTGAACAGAATTTCTAAATGGAAATGTTTAATCAGAGACACTTTATTTTGCAGTGTGAAAAATCTCAACTTTAGAGAAATACATATTAAGATGTACATTTTCATTAAGATCTATTGCTTTTCATTCTTTAACGTTGGGTGTATGCCATGTGATTTCTAAAGCTTCACACTGAATACTTGTCACTCTTGGTACAGTAAATTTGAGTTCTGGCTACCTAATTTTTCTAAAACCAGGCTTTATTATTGTTCTCCAAGAGGAAGTGATTGATAAAATCAGAAAGGTGATTATTTTAGCACCTGCAGAATAGAATATACAGGATTAGAAAAAAATTAAGCAAGTGTCTCAGAGGGGCTTGAAGGGGAGAGCTGAGATGTAAGCAGAAACAAGCCAGATTATATCTACTCAGGATGGATAAGAATATTAGACTTTGCAAAATGTTATGTTGGGATAAAAGGGATATGGCTTTTCTACCAGCAAAAAACCATGATAGAAAATCAGACTTGGAACATCACTTGGTAATATTCTTCTGGACATAGACAGCTAGTAAGGAATACCCAAAGTCCACATCATGGATGTCATACAGTCATAAATGCTCTGCTGTGAAATAAAGCACTTTGCATAGCACAGTCAAAGGTAAATTTCAAGATCGAAAGCTTTATGTGTTTCACATATTGTCACTTTAGCTTGTGATCTATACCAGAATTAGAAAGAAATTCTGGCATTTCTAGTCGGAAAGACGAAAAACATTTTGCTATACACTCTTAATCTTAGATGGCTGGCAAGAGCTGATGCTTTCCAACCTGAATGCATAGCTTGTAGGTACAAATGAAGTTAGAATTTTTTTTTAATTTTAAAAAATTTTGGAGGTTGTTTCCTAAAGTTGAAATTCCTCACTATTATGATTCTTATAAACCTCTTCTCAGCCATTTCTATTTTGCTGTATATACTTTATATCAGGTTTAAATGTCTAGAAGATAGCCCCACTGTCTACCTTGGATTCTAATGATGATAGAATCCAAGCATGAAGTTCACAGGCTTGGAATCTCATGAGTTGGTTTTTTAATATTTTGGTCCAAACTTTTGGTTTGGTCATGAAAATTATTCTGTTTTTATTCTCATGCTATTCTTCCCTTATTGTATTGCCATTTATCGTTTTTCATACTAGAAGCTGGAAGAAAATTACCAAAAGGCATAGAGGAAAGTAGAATAGATCTTCACATAAGGAAACTATTTCTGGTTTCCTAATAAACAGGTAAGACATCAAAAAAACTATGCAAGAATGGGTTCTACAAAATGTATACTAGGAAGGGCAGTCAGTAATTCTATACAACTTTCCCTTTCCTCCAGCTAATTTCTGAATTATAGCCATTTCCATCAAACTGTATCACTTCTATCTACTTTTAGGAACTTTCTTACAAAAGCCACAAATTATGAATAGCCCCATAGTTTCAGGGAGGTACTTTATGAAAGATACTTCACACTGTTGTGAAGTCCCAGCTCACAGTGGCTCTGAGGCCCAGAAAGATAACAAAATCAGAACCACAGAATCACTAGGTTGGAAAAGACCATTAAGATCACCAAGTCCAACTGTATGTATAACTGGAGTCTTTGTCTACAGCTGAAAAGATGTTGCCATGCCAGAGGAACATCAAGAAAGTGGAGAACTCCTTCTGAATGATTACTCTGCCTTAATCCTCTATAGCAGTTGATATGGTATGTGGCTTGTAAGGACATTAAAGTAGCTGTGTTTTCTCTATGCCACACTGTTGATGTGACCAAATGATTATGAATCATATTACTAGTTACCATGCCTTTTGTGGCTGGAAAAATTGCATACAGTATTGATTTATTACCCAATATTCAGCATTATTTCAGGAGAGGATCCTCTCCCTCCACCCTACACCAGTTTGCTCTGACCTATTAAATGGTCCGATTAAGCATGAAACTAAGGTACTATTGAAATCCTAATTTAAAGATATTAATGATTTAAAAAAAAAAAGTTATGGTATTTCAGGTAACTTTTTAACTCTGACATGACAATTGGTGGCTTTTTCCTGTTTGGTGCTTGCTTATGACTCCTAGCTAGCATTTCTGGCACTCTGAAACAGTATTTTGCACTTAGTTGCTTTTAATGTAAGGACATCAAAGCACTTCAGAAAATAATAAGTTTTGCTTGCATTTTGTAGGTAAGAAAGCTGAAGGAGCAAGAGAATGAATGATTGGATTAAAGCCTTTGAGCAATTCAATAGGAGAGTTAAAGATACAATTTCAAAGTCCTGGCTCCTGGGATTTCAAAGGTAAACCACAAGGCTGTACAGAGACTGTGGAGAAGCTCAGAAAGATATGGCAGGTGATGGTGAATTAATGCACGAGAACCACAGGTACCTCCTGAAATCTATAATTTTTAATGAAAGCAATTCACTAATACAAAAAAAATTCTTTGCCACTAAATGCTGAAATGTAGCTGTTCAGGGTGTGCACCCTTTTTAAAGGGTGTGCTTTATTGGAAGTTCCCTATCTGATGCAACAAAGAAACAGGATTACTTTGATAATTTGCTGAATTATCTGATTACCGATGATTTTCTCACAAAATGTAAATTAGATAACATTTCTAATCCCATTTTGAAGTTCCCTGATCTCTAGCTACTGCACTAATCCCTTCCTTTCTTCCACTTGCTTTATCGGCTCTCACTACCGTCCGGTTTCTCAATCTGCCTGTTACCCAAAAGCTAAATCAGGGATACTAGTGCATCTCTGATTCCTCAAAGACACCTGGCAGGAGGCAGGGGGCTCTACTGAGCACCAACAGACCTGAGAGTGATGTAGGCAAAGCTGCCGTTGCTTTTCTGCTGAGCAAGAGCACCGAGGGAGGGAACTGCATGCAAGTAATTTACATCCGCTGCAAAACGCCTTTTGTAACCCAGACTTCCATTAGCTGACATCGATAGACCCGAGTTGCACAAGGTTGGCACTTTATATAGCAGCAGTACTTTCAGGTGATTACATAATAACAGAACCAATCAGCCACATAATATGCAAAATTGTGCTCTGTGAAGTTCTGCAGCAGGAATGTGAAATACACAAGTGTCTCCAGATGGCAGCTCACTCCTGGCAAGACTCGTGTCTTGGTGTGCTCAGGGCATCTCAATGTCTTTGGCATTATGGTGGATTACTGTCATTAAAAAAATCTTTGCACATACAGTACTTGCTGGGTGGTACTCGATGTTCACAGCCCAGAAAATATCTAATATTTGGTCTCCACTTTTCTTGGTCTTCAACTTATCCTTTTAACTCCATCACTTGGATCGCTAAATATACATTAATGAATTAATTAGATGCAATTACCCTTTAATGCTTATTCATCAAACAGCCCCAAGAAAATGAACCATTCCTTGTGCACTTTTCCAAACCTATGGGAGCTGCCCACATAACAAATGGGGGTGAGTCATTGTTACGTACCTGATCAGTGCAGTGAACCTCAAACTGGTAAGGACACTCGATAGTGAAAATCCAATGCATCCAGAAAGGGATGGCATCCGCTCTTTTCACTACAGGAGTCTGCCATATAAACACCGCAGGTCAAATATTCCTTCTGGGTAATTTGGCACGCACTGGTGCCACCTTGTGGATTGCAACACAGGGACGTTGGTATAGCTCAAAAGGAGATGTATGAACACATATACCTGCCCCTCCTTTTGAAAAAAATAAAACCATTTCTATTTTGCAAGTACCATAGTAATTTGTGTCCTGCAGGCATGCCTTAGTATGAAGTCTAAAATATCTTGGCATTCAGGGGAATGTGATTTATTTATTTTATTTTTCCTCACCATTTTGAGTTGTTAAAATTCAGTGAGATTGCTTATGGGAGCATTATTTCTGTCTCGATATATAAGGTCCTAAGCACAATTATATGTGCTTTTAAACCATCTTTAGAGAATCAAGGCCCAGACAGATTAATAAAGTTGTGGTAGATATATGTCAAAAAATTAATTCATCTTTTCTAAAATTTCTCTTCTATTTCTGCCTCATTTCTACTGTGTGAAATATTCAAGCTAACGAGAACATAAGTAGATTCTTTAGTCTGTTCACATTCACAACATTGGAAGGAAACACACTTAATTTTTCTGCTATTCATATGTGCCCTCAAATAAAAACATCCATCTCCATGCTTGATTACCAGTATACAAGACTCTTGGCGTGCTCACCGTGATCCATCTCCATGCCTGGTTGCCAGGACCCAGAACTCTTGGCTTGCACACTGTGGAGCTCCAGAACAGATGCTAACCCATCCTCCTTTGCATGTGCTGGGACATGCCCATGATTTCCCAGCGCTGGGAACACTTCCCTAAGAACTCCCTTATGCTTTTCCAGCAGTCTCAGAAAAAATAAAAAGATTCTGCACACCAGCTCCTGACAGCTGCTTCCTTTTACCTCAAGAAATAACCTTGTGGCAAAATCTGCAATGGCCTTTACAACCTGTGGGGTTTTTTTTCTCTTGTGTCAGTGCCTTATCCTGAAGGAGCTTAAAAAGCTTCCCCCACATGAGGTACAGCTCTTTATACACCGGTTTGCAGAGATTGTGTGTTCAAAATGTCTGAGGGAAAGCCAGGAGGCTACAGGATCCTGCAGACCACCAACCATGAGACTTTTGTTCTTGCCTCATATACACACATCATCACAGGCAGCGCTGGCGTTAACACCACTCCTGGAGTGGGTGTTCTGCTGGCTGCCTAGTGTCAGAGGTGGCCATTGCAATCATCTGATTTGATCTTTTATTTGACTTTAGCCATGGAAATTCCTGCTATCACCGGTGTTTTAAACCTGACTTTTTTGCTCTGTTAAATGCTCCTGAAGCAAAATGTGAGGTGAAAAGTGGAAAGAGTGTGATTGGCACGTGGAGGTACCTAATTAAAAGGGAATTGGGATAATTAGCAGGTAGTACATATGCAAGAAATCATGTTTGAGTTCACAGCAAAATGTCAGAAGCTGATTCTTATCTCTTACAACTTTTACAGTACTGTAACTACATTTTGCTTGCAATTAAAGGACTGCTGATTTATACAAGCATGATCAGCTTCACGTCTGAATTGCCACGCAGCTTGTGCTCCTGAAGCACTTTGCTTGTTTTGGAAGGATCAATCCAGCAATATAGTTAAATTGGAATTTAAGGGTTTGTTGTTTTTTTTTTAATTTGCTTATAACAAGTAAGCTTTGTTTTGCTTTGATGTGGCTGAAGCATTAGGCAAGGCGCCTCATTTCTCTTGCTGCCCAGCTCCCTCTCCTATCTGAATGTCAGGCTGACTCATTTCCTGGGTAAAACAGCCTCATACCCTCTCCCCATTTCCCTTGGGTTCCTATGGGTTTGCAGCATGGATTTTTGTCTTGTTTTTTTTACAGTTACTTACACAAAACCCTATTTACTTCAAGTCTGAGAAACTGACCTCAAGCATTTCCATAATACGTGAATATCTAGAGTCTTCTGAGCTGTGTGTTCATCTCATGTTCCCATTCAGCATGACTGGACATCTATATTTAGTTCCCTTCATTAAGAAGAACCAAGGGAAGGTACAGACTTGTCTGAGAAACAGTGTCTGGGCATCTGCCATGATATGCTTCCTGCGGTAAGGTGAGAGCTTGAATGGGCAACTAAATCCCTGAGCAATGAGGGATGTTACTCACACAGTGGTGGTAGTGGTGGAGGAGAGGCCTGTTCCAAAGGATGGCATTAGTCAGAGTCACTTGCAGTGAATAATTTCTGCCTTAATGTGCTATCATCACTCAGGATCCTAAGAAACTGGACAGTTTAATTGGATATCTATTAATGAAGGCAGATTTCTTCATGTTCACCCAGATTTAATTCTGTAGTCTGTCAAATGAGAATGCTGCTATGGAATTAGTAGTTTAAAAGTTCCTGTTCAGATAAAGAGAAAAAATACTACTCGAAATAACATTGAACTTCAAATTTAGTATTCCAAACATGAATCTTATTTCACTTTCCATACTTAGTCTAATTCAATTTGTTTTACATAAAAATAAAATAAATAAAGCTACCCTAGTTAATTTTCTATCATTTAATTTAGGATAGAACTTGTTACTCACAATGCCAGTCTGAAAAATAGTTATTGCTATTATTTTTCTAAAGCATTCACTTGCATTAACATGAAGAATAATGTTGTTGCAATATGGGCATACAATCAGTTTATTTTACTGCAAGGAACATTGCTCAGTATGCTTTTTTGAAACTAGAAATAATAACTTATTTCAAAATTTTGTTTTCAAACACAAAATATACTCAAGACTTCAATACAAAGGTTAAATATACATTTATAAGTACCAGAGTGATCCACTGAAACCACAGGAATGATGTTCACATGGAGAAAAAAGTTATTACTTCAGTTAGTAAATCATTCTAAAATATATTATTTCTTCTTTTTTGTTTTGTTTTGCTAAACAGAAATGTTTACAAACAGATTCATTTAAATGGTACTGGCTTTTATTATTCTGTTGAGTGATTCATATCACATGATGGCACGTTATGTTAAAACAGCCAAGGAGTTGTAGCTCTGTTTAAATTTAAAAATCTATATCAATTTTAAGGACAGAATCCTGTCTCCTTTGAAATGAATGGATTGCTTTTTTAATTGTCTCTGTTTTTTTGCCTACTGGGTGTAGAATTGGTACTTTCAGGCTTCCCCACTGGCCCCGCTGCTCTTTGCCTGCCTGCTTCCTTCTGATTGATAAACCAGGAGATGCTACAACGATGCCAAAGTCGAATGGGGGTGCTGGTGGTGGGGAATTGTTATCCCCAAGGGATAAAGTGCATCTGATATTAGCTCAAATGCCTTGGCCTCTACATCCGTGTTTGTGGCTGGTAAGGGCAGTATGTCTGTTTTTGAGGGCAGCTTGAGGACATTCTGCATCAGAGGCTGGTCAGACTTCTCTAGCATCAACCATCGCGCTTGCAGTGAGCAGGAGAACCCAGAGGGATGGGGCAGAGCTGGGAATAGAATCACTATTTTTCCATCTCCCATTTCTCTGCCCTAGTGTTTTACAGGCAAATTGAGAGGAAAAACAGTCCAGGATAGGTCTGGCACCAGGCATGTTTTTTGTTGTTGATAGGCTACAGCGTGTATAACCAGAGATATTTCAAAGCCATAGATCTGCACTATGGTGCTTGTCCTCAAGCTACTTAAATCATTTGCAATGAGTACACTGATAGAATAACCAATATATTTGAAAGTTAAATATCAATACTTCGTAAAGAACAGGATTGCTGAAATGCCACTGTGTTGCAGCATCCGAGGAGGACATTCTTTGGTTTTTAGGAGGAATAGTTTACATATGTTTACTGCATCATTTCTCATTCTTGCTGTGATTGTTGCCAAGGAATGGATTAATGTTGTTCCATTTCACAGCAGCAATACAGCTGTAATTCCCATGTACAAAACACATTCCCTCTGAATAACTGCTTCCTCCTACTTAGAGAGAAAAACCTGTTATGTCTACAGGAAAAAAAATTGTATGTGCTAATATTTTGTTACTGCTTTGTACATCCATTACCACACAAGGTAAATGCCAGCACAAAATCAGATACAGAGATTGAACAACAACAACAAAAAAGAGTTGATACCTCTTTCTTTGACCAATTTCACACCAGCATCACTAAAGAAAGCGTGTTGGATAAATAACAGAGTAAGAGACTCTCAGGACTAGATCCTCTCTTAAAAGTCTGTCCATGTAGGCTGATTTTAGTCTTCTGTATGCATGCTTTTGGTGTCTCCATGACCAACTATTTGTAAATTTAATTTTTAAGGAACAGAGATAAGAATGATGGAACAGAGCAGCTTGGTAGCACACTTGCTTCAGAGATTTTAGAAAGGTAATTTTTTGATTTTCAAGCATTAGGGGGTAGTCAGCCACCCCTTTGACTCTGCATCTGTGCTCTTCTGATTAAACTCAAAGTTGCAGGACTGGACCAACTTTACTTAAGATATGGGCAAGCTCTCCTATTCAAAATGTAGGCTGAACTAGTCAATGTTTTTGTTAGGGCATAGAAATTAGTCCTTCAGCCTTTCTTTGCATTGATCAGCTATATCATTCTTGGGAATATGCTGTGTAAATCCTACCTGTGAAAGCTGCACAAATCAGTATTCTTTTTCCAAGGTGTTTAGATACTTGGAGCTGAGCACAGTAAAGTTAGTATGCCCACACCAACCCTACATGGCCAGTTCACACAACTGTGCTTGCGTGAACTGGTCATGGATTGGATTAATCTGTGGAAAGCTGAGAATGGATTTAAGCACATCTGTGCTTAAATCCATTCTCAGCTTTCATGCTATAAAGACGCCTCTCTGCTGACCTACAACTAAAACTCTAGTTTGTTTCACACACTTGGTTTTAAGAAAGCATGGAGAATATTATCTTAGGATCAGCAGGGTACCTCATGTGTATAGGTATATACCACATATGTGGTCATATTACATTTTGCAGACCTTAATAAAGGTCCAGATGACCTGTTTATCTGTGCAATTGCTGCTGTCACTAGAGAGATTAATTCCTGCACGTGAAGGGATATAATAATGGTGGTGAGTTTGATTTAGGACTCATGTATGGTATCTGCCTTGCTCAATTAGATTCTGTGGAAAATCCTGTCTGAATAGATGGTAATGAAACTTCTAGATTTCCTGCTACTGAATGAAGTGAAATACATAATCTTTAGCAATTTTTAGTGGATTTAATTTTTCTACAATATTTAATGTTATTATTTTTGTTATACTTTTTTACTAACTTTACTTTTATTCAAATTCTGAAAAGTAAACTATCCTCTTTGTTAGAAGATTTAGTAGATAAATGATTATACCACGATTCTTGCAGTTTACAGCAAGTAATCATTTAGTCAAGTGAAAGTATTGTACAGAGATTTATAAAACTTGGTGATGCTAATGGATATGTCACTGGGAGATTCTGTGGAGTAAAATAATGTTTTCAGGAAGAATCTGCAGCAACCTCTAATTTCGATTTTCTCTTCTTTGGCCATACTTACTGCAGTTATTTAACCCTTGGAATTTCTTGTAAGGCTGGTCTGTGTTTACCAGCTGTTGTCACGATTTAAAACTGGCCTGGTAGAAAGTAAAAAAGAGCACCAGTGTAAGCAAGGGGGTCTTTATTTGCAAAGTGTTATAAGAGTGGTGGGTAGAAATTCCCAGTTAGATCTCTGAAATTGCTCATTTCTTATAAACACAACATTAAATTAAAGATAGGCACGAGACGCACAGCCTCACGGTACTGAAAACACAGAATTATTTTGTGTCTTTAAGTCATGAGGTCCTAGTGGGAAGGCTTTATGGCAAGGTTATGGTGAGAAGTTCTGAAGGCACTGTAGAAGGTCAAACCTACCGTGTGACCCCCTGAAAAGGGGACATAAAGCAGCTCTGAGGCACTGACGGAGTACAAATGCATAGCGGGTGTGGGGACAGCTTTTCTACACGAATAGAAAAATTACCTTTAAAAGACTTTGCAGAAAGAAAAACAGAATAGATCTTGGCACGGCTTTGATAAGATAAAGGCAGCTTTTGTCTCTCCCCTCAAAGCCTCCTCTAAGTCTAGTGCCAGCCTGGGGACAAATCAGACAGCCTGGGTTGCAGTCAGCCGTTCAGGGCCTGATACTGCCGTGACACTTGGCTTTTTGCTAGCAAGACTTTCCTGACCTCAGTGCTATCTCTCTGAATGCAGGTTCAAGAAGAGCAATGTGTGATACCTCTGAAGGGACAGCTTTCTCCCACAAGTCCTTGGATAAGGCACAATCATGCGTGTAAAGGTACGGCGAAGTCTCGGGGAAGCCTCTGGATTGAACTGGATGGGAATTGATCTGGAATATTTATTTCTTGTTACAGAAGGTAAGAAACAAGCACACAGGCGTGTTTAGCATAAATAATGTCATGACAAGCTAACAAGGATGTAAAAAAAGAATTTCCCATATGGGTAAGCAAATAAATAGAATTGACATATGGTGCAATACTATTTCTTAGTGTAAAAAGGGTTGTATCGAGACCCGGTAAGGCATATTTCCCGCTGACATGTCCCCACTCTTTTATCTGTTGCAGTATTTTAAATACCCCATAAATGTGAAGGAGTTAGTGCATACACATCATTGAAAACAAATGAACTTGTATTTAAAATGTAAATCCATCAAGCACATCACTTATTATTTATATTTATAGCTTGAACATTAGTTGTGCCCAAAACCCCAGCCAAGAATTTGCCACCTTGCATTCAATCACTATTCACAGTAGAAATGGTCCTCTCTATATAGTCCTGGTGTGATGAAATATGTTTATATTTCTAGTCTCTAAACTAGAAAATCAGATATTTTTTCCTTAAGCATATTTTTCTACTCTTATTGAGGAAACAGTCATGTTAGCATATTTATAGCTCATGATGGTATGAAAATTGATTTTAGGGTGCTCCTATGATTAAATGGTAGAATTTGCTCAATGGGTCTGTCAGCACCTAAGCAGCAGGAATACTGGCGACTTCTGAATTGGCGTGGCCAAAAATAAGTACGTGCTGTAGAAAAAGGTGTTTATTGATCATTATGTTTGTGAGGGTTTTTTTTCCTCTTTGACTTAGTGCTACAACTGCTCCTAAAACTGTATAATGTTTAGATCAGCTCTGAAGTGTAGCATTATGAATGTTTATTATTATGGTTATTATGATTATTATAACCGCATTTACAACTCCTGGGCCTATTGTATAAGCCTCTGGGCATGTTTACAATTGTTCTAAAGCCACTTTGTAATATTGAATGCTAAGAACTAGTAACAGGCAGAAAATACCCATATTAAGCAGAAGAAGTCCATAATAGCACTTGACTATTAACCAAAAACTGCACATTTATTCTGTAACTGAGTACACTATAAAACTCTACAAACTCAAATAGATATAGTTCCTTCCCCCTCCCCCATTTCTCCATAATGGTCTTGATTATAAATCTTGTACACTGTGTTTTCATCACTACCAAAGATTAATATTACTTCTCTGTGTTACAGATTTACAATATTTACTTCTACTTCTTCTCTGTGACTCTCTGGGACATGAAAACACTGCCTAATGGAAAAGACATTCTCTTATAAAGCACCTTTAACAGAGATCTACCTACAGTGTCCCTTCCTGACCTTATTTATTAATGATTTCATGATCAGAAGGTAGTTTTTATTCAAAGAAATGATACAATACTTTCTGCTGCCTGCTTGAAATGTATTTGTTTTTATGGTAGAAATAACTGTGGAAGTTCAGTACTTTTGCATTGTGCTAAACTTTATTGTAACCTTTTCCCAATAAGGCATTAAAAAAGCAGGTTTAGACTGTTTTGGAGCTTTCATTCACATTGACTGCAAAAATCCACATCGATTGCAGTAGAGATAGAGGAAGAACAGAAGAAAGACAGATGAGGATTTAAGTGCAGCATTATAGAAAGAACTGGCAGAGCACCTCTCATAAGAAATATACTTCTGAATTTGTATCTTAAAGTAACTAGAACTAAGTAAAAAGGATACTTCAGTCTTGTTTACCAAAGAGTTCAAAGACCAAAAGAAAACACCACAAAAATGAGGCTGATTTCAAGTCATGTTTTGCTTTATTATAATTGCATTTCACTGGCCATTTCAGACTTCAGTTCCATTTAAATTGTGTTTCCCAGCTTTTCTCTGCACCTGGAAGCTCTGGATACTTTAAAATATAGAAAACCACAAGATACATAACAGCTCTAGGAAGTGGGAATGCAGTGGCAACATCAACAAGCACAACAGCTGGTACAGCCAGGATGCAGTGTGATGGACCTAGCTAGTAAGGACCTTTCTCATTTTCCCAGTAGTGATATCAGTTTTGGAAGTAAGAGGTAGGGAAAAGATACTAATGACTTACTTCTGGTTTTAGTGAAGGCTTGCTTCTTGGATTAAACTTTTAGTTCTGTGGTCCCTCTAGTTTTAAAAGTTTCAGGTGGTGCTCTTAGACGTGGAGAACCATTCTGTATCAACAGCAGTAGTATACTATTTAAATAACACTATTATTTCTGTATACTACTCTTATAACAGCACACTTTCAGCTGGTTTTTGTTTTTTTTTTTTTTTGCTTTTTTGGCAGACACATAGATCATGACTGACACTTTCAAAAAGATAAGTAAGGTTGTGAGCATGCCACATATTTTGTCTTACACTCTGAAACTTCCATTCCTCATAAGACTGTTCCTATGTAAGCACTGCCTGAAACTCAGGCCTTTAACAGATCTCACAGCTAAGAGCCACTTATGAAGACATTGATCTCTGCTACATAAAATGCCTTCTTTCTATTTGATAATCTAGACTCTTTACTCTTACAGAGAACATTTAACATCTTGTGGGCGGAGAGTTAAGTGCTATAGTCAACCATGTGGAGGAACTGTTTAAAGGAGCATGTTGTAGAGGGACTCTTTGTCAAGGAGTTTAGTGATAGGAGATGGGATAATGGGTTTAAACTGAAAGAGGGTAGATAGGTTAGATACTCTATGATTCTATGAAATCTCTGTTAGTAAACATCATGAAAAATAGCCTAAATCTCATCCCAGATCACCTGGGAGTGCAATGTATATTAATACCTGACTTCAAAACCAACTGAAATTAGTCAAAATCAACCACAAAACTAGATTTTGGATTTCATTTAAAATGAAGAAATAAGCTAAGCTGACAATAAACGTCTTCCTAACAATGAGAGCTGACTAACAGTGCAACAGTTGCACAGGCTGTAATAGCTGATTTTAAGAGTGGCTATATTTCTTCTTACATGGAGCACAAGACCAAGGCCAGTGGTATTAATTCTCAGCTTTGAGAAGTGTAGACATGCTTTGGTCAGACTCTGCTTAGCCTTCCATAGGCTGATATACTATACATATAACCAGCAGGTGAAAAAAAAAACATTGCAGAGCAATAGTTAGCTTCATTTGTTTAACTTAAACATTAAATATTTAGCTTGCTGTATCACTGTAATTTTCACATTCAAATTTTCAATTCTCTTGTCAAACACAAGATTGTGTTCGTGATTCCAACACTGCAAGGAAAAGTTTTACACCCACCTCCTTACAGTTATTATTCTAATGCCATTTAAAACAATTTCATGAAAATACAATTTGTCATATTTAGTGAAATAGAAAATTGAGCAAATTAATATCATCATTTGTGTCTCATCATAATGTTGAGATATCTCTCAAATTTTTGCTTGGCTTTATAGCTTGTAAAATATGTTTTGCCTTGCAGCAATTATCATTTTCAAGGACCAAATGGATTTTACATGCTTGCCCATACCTCCACACAAGCATGAGACTGAAGAGTATCCAACATGTACAGTTGGGGTTTTATCTTCACCAGCATCCGACATACTGCACAGGACATCTGATCTAGCATAAGGTAAAAGAATTTAATTTTTTTTTTTCCCCAGAAAACAGGAGTAGGAGAAAAGCAATTAAATATTCTCTTAAATTTCTTAGAGATTACATACTTTAAACTTATCATATAAGGTCAATTTTTCTGTTTCCCTAGATCTCTAGCCACAGCCAAAAAAAGTATGGATAGCTGAAGTGTCATTATAGAAACTTACTGTAGATGATAGTTAGCAGATGCAAAGGGGGAAGATTGAAGGAAGGAGGTGGGAAGCAGTCATGGTGACTTACTGCAAGCACAGGTACTTGGTGAGGGATCTGCCATGTGAGGAGAGACAAGAGTGGTTTATTTCCTTTGGGTAACACCTAGGCACGATCAATTTTTTTTCTAGATTGTGAATCCAAATTGCAATCCAGAGATACACAATATGACAGAGGTTAAAAATTGAATGCAAGGAAAGATCAACCCATTGTTTTCATTCTCAATCATAATCATTATAATCTTTCCTGCATGTTGGCCTCAAAGCACAATCAGCTCAATGTTTGTTACTCAGATCAGTCAACTTCTTTTCTACTGAAGTGAATCATAAACACAAACCACTTTTGCTTCCCATTTCACTTGCTCACTTGTCAACTAATAGTTCCTGCACAGTTCTCCCTGCTCTTCCAATTTTAAAGGCAATTCAAAGGAGAAAAATGGCTTAACTCTTGAATGGCAGTAAAACTGAAGGTGAAAAACTGGGGTAATTAACTGTATTTCAATAAACTATATATTTTAAAAGAAAGGCATATACTTTCCATGCAAGTGTTACTGCTGTTCAGGTCGGATTATGGAAATGCACAAAAAATTAGAGGGACAAGGTAAATGTTGGACTTCTGGTAACAAGATACATGAAGTATGATTTAATTGAGGGAAAAATGGTTCAAAGAACATGGTGTTTATGGTAGAAGAGCTGATTGCCAAGCAATGAAGAGAAAAAAAAATACCCTTGTAAAAACAGCATGTTAAAACCTACCCAAAAACTTTCATTTGTGTGGAAAAAACCCTAAAGATCTGATCACCCCCAATCAGCAGAGTACAATGGTGTATACTCCATGTACAGTGCTGAAATGCTGGCACATTGCAGTGATGCAGGTAAACTATAAGTACCCAGTTTCCCCTGGTAAAAGCTATTGCTGTATGACAGATTTGGGTGTTGTTCCAAGAGGGTGTGGAGTAACAGCCATGTTACTAAGAATGGGCCTGAATTGTACCTATGCACTGTAAGGTGGCATTTTATTAGTGCTGTTCGCCAGGTACTTTTTCAGCCTCTGTATAACTGTAGGATTCCACTGATGAATCACTGATCTGACTTCTTTTTGATTAAATAACCTACCTCATCCATTTATGCCCTCCCTCAGCTTTTGAGCATTTAAGTATAGTACTGGATGTTTTTTAACCAGGGCAAATGTTTTCTATATCTGTTTTATTGCTTAAACACACCTAATACATAAACTATGTTACCATTTGTACCACTGCAATATTTAAGCCATAAAACCCAAATTGTTTTCAAAACAAAACATCTAGAGTAAGGACACTGAAAGTTGTATCACATTTTGGGTAGAATGGGTCCAGATAAAGTACCTTGATTTATATTGTTGTTACTGGAAGCAGTATTTGGCTCAGATCTCTGGACAGCACTAACTTTAAGCATGAAAAGAGTGTGCATGCCATTGCCAGTGTCTACAGCCTCAGTAGACAAATTGAAATCCAGAAAGTTAAATGATTCAGAAAAAAAAAAAAACCAGCACACAGATAAAAATGCTTCATTTCCACTCCTTATTCTTACATCTTTCATCAGGGTAAATAAGACTGCAAATATTCAGAAGGAACACCACCTTCATGGAAACCATCCATCCTAAGTGAATTCCAGAGATGCAGTGCAACATAGGAGGCCAAATTCTCTGTAGTAACCCATTCCAAATGTTGTACATACAATCAATAGCCTATTACCTTAGTCTTACCCACAAACCAAAATAATGAACAGATCACAATCTCCAAGGCAAGTCTGAAGAAAGAAAAACATGGATTTTCAGAGTACAAGTAATGATCCAGAATTCTGTAAAGTTGTGGACTTCCTGGAAATCCTCAGTATGGTTAAACTAAAAAGTTTTGCTTTAGTGGAATATATTCTTGAGAGCTATGAGTGCTACACTGCTGAGCTGTGGTGATAACTTACTATTTGGTTTATTGCTCATCTATTAATAGCAAGGATAAAGTATTATTTCTAAATATATAGTTCTTGCAATTGATGTAGCAAGCATGAATAACAGCAACAGTGGTACCTCATCAACATTTATTACATGTCATGTAACACTGGTTCTGAGGGTGGCTGGGTTATTGGAATGAGATTTGGACAGAGCTGGTCCAAATTCCTTTATTCTCAGTCTCAATTAAATGGCAAATTCTAGTTGATGCCTGTGGTTTCAAACGTTACCACCCAAAGCACCAGTTGCCAAACTGCTGTTTATTTTTTATTGTGCTGGAGCACACCTGCGTGTGTGATTTAAAAGAAAACAACAAACCACCCACTTACAAACCCCTACCCCCACAAAACCAACACAAAATCCCACCAGACAACCCCAAACCCCCACATTTATATTATGGTCAGAGGCATCTGGGATTCTTATTAGCGTAGTGATCATCAACTAAAGTATGGTCATTTCATTCTGATACCCTTTACTCTTTCAGGACAGGCTTTCATGCCACATGTCAGATAAATACCATCAGAGACAGAATTCAATTTTTCTTTCCTTGGACTATATAGTCTATCCTCATATACCACCAAATGGTCAATGTACAAATATCAATACCTCTCTCTTCTTTCATTTATAAACTATTGTTCACTTTGGAAACAGACAGGTCTCATTTGTTGTCAGAAAGTGGGCAGTAATCATAATCTGGGAAAGGTCAGAGTAGTCCCTTGGTGCTCCAAAACACATAGAGAACATGAAGCACCTGCAGGAGTGGACTGATGAGGTTTGGTTGATCTTTTAGAAATAACAGAATAATATAAAGAAATTCAGGCTGATTTTTGGTCCAAGCAGAAATAGCTGGCTGTGTTTTAGACAACCACCATAACTGATTTATTTGTGTCCAACTAATTCAGCTATCATTCAGCTAGGTAAAACACACAGGACTGATTGGAAACTGTAAATAACTTAGGTGTCATGCTTAGTTACAAAAATTAATGAGTATACCGTGTCTCTGACTGTTACATACTTTATCTGTGAATACACTAATGAATATGTACTCTATTTGCTATGGATATTGGAACAATTTTATGCAGAATGAAGTATTTATAAACTTTAAGGGAAATACAATTAATGCTCACACAGTTGTGAATATTTGCTCCAGAAACTTAGTTCCAGCAATTATACACATTCAAACTGCAAACAGAAACACATGCTGTGACCTTCTGATACAGGTCCAGCAAACACTGCTTAAACTCCAAATGCCAAAACGTTTGAATGATCTCCTTACAGAAAAACTACAGCACAGGAAGTATCTATACAAATTATTTTTCAACAAATTCTAGATAGAAGGAAGCCATTCTCTATTTGTGGAGAAATGCCAGGTAGCTGCAAAGAGCTGAAAGTAAAACAAACGTATTTGCTAACAATTGATTCTTAAGATCACCATCATTTATACTCACAAATTTCTTGCTGCTTTTCTTGAGGGGATTCTAGCTGTCTACAGATGACAGGATTAAAAATTCAGATTTTATCCATACAGATATATTTATGTAGATATTCCTTGGGTGTTATATCTGAGCCCAAATTTATACTGAGCATTGATTTCTCCTGGAAGTATGTAACATGAAAAACAGGATTTAAGGTGTATGGAAACAGAGGGTATGGACTATAATACTAGCAAAATTAAGATTTGGAAGTTATGGCACTTTCAAGTTGCATTTTTTAAAGTTTCTGATAATTTGCTTCCATCTGTTCTTAGTACTGTTATGCCTTTTTTTTTTTTTTTATTTTTGGGGGAGGCTGGTACTAGCAAAACAAATACAAGGGACAGCTACAACACTGTAAGGTTTCTTGGACAAGTGCACTCTGCGCTGGGTTACAAACTGGCTGGATGGCCGAGCCCAGAGAGTGATGGTGAATGGAGCCAAATCCAGCTGGCGACCGGTCACCAGTGGTGTTCCCCAGGGCTCGGTGTTGGGACCAGTTCTGTTCAACATCTTCATAGATGATCTGGACGAGGGGATTGAATGCACCCTCAGTAAGTTTGCAGATGACACCAAATTGGGTGGGAGTGTGGATCTGCTGGAGGGTAGGAAGGCCCTGCAGAGGGATCTGGCCAGGCTGGATTGTTGGGCTGGGGCCAACAATATGACGTTCAACAAGGCCAAATGCCGGGTCCTGCACTTTGGTCGCAACAACCCCAGGCAACGTTACAGGCTTGGGCAGGAGTGGCTGGAGAGCAGCCTGGCGGAAAGGGACCTGGGGGTGTTGGTTGACAGCCACCTAAACATGAGCCAGCAGTGTGCCCAGGTGGCCAAGAGGGCCAATGGCATCCTGGCTTGGATCAGGAACGGTGTGGCCAGCAGGAGCAGGGAGGTGATAATCCCCCTGTATTCTGCACTGGTGAGGCCTCACCTCGAGTACTGTGTCCAGTTTTGGGCCCCTCACTTCAAGAAGGACGTTGAGGTGCTGGAGCGTGTCCAGAGAAGGGCAACGAGGATGGTGAAGGGTCTGGAGAACAGGCCCTACGAGGAGGCTGAGGGAGCTGGGGAAGGGTCTGGAGAACAGGCCCTACGAGGAGGCTGAGGGAGCTGGGGAAGGGTCTGGAGAACAGGCCCTACGAGGAGGCTGAGGGAGCTGGGGAAGGGTCTGGAGAACAGGCCCTACGAGGAGGCTGAGGGAGCTGGGGAAGGGTCTGGAGAACAGGCCCTACGAGGAGGCTGAGGGAGCTGGGGAAGGGTCTGGAGAACAGGCCCTACGAGGAGGCTGAGGGAGCTGGGGAAGGGTCTGGAGAACAGGCCCTACGAGGAGGCTGAGGGAGCTGGGGAAGGGTCTGGAGAACAGGCCCTACGAGGAGGCTGAGGGAGCTGGGGAAGGGTCTGGAGAACAGGCCCTACGAGGAGGCTGAGGGAGCTGGGGAAGGGTCTGGAGAACAGGCCCTACGAGGAGGCTGAGGGAGCTGGGGAAGGGTCTGGAGAACAGGCCCTACGAGGAGGCTGAGGGAGCTGGGGAAGGGTCTGGAGAACAGGCCCTACGAGGAGGCTGAGGGAGCTGGGGAAGGGTCTGGAGAACAGGCCCTACGAGGAGGCTGAGGGAGCTGGGGAAGGGTCTGGAGAACAGGCCCTACGAGGAGGCTGAGGGAGCTGGGGGTGTTTAGTTTGGAGAAGAGGAGACTGAGGGGAGACCTTATTGCTCTCTACAACTCCCTGAAAGGAGGTTGCAGTGAGGTGGGGGTTGGTCTCTTCTCCCCAGTAACAGGCGACAGAACTCGAGGTAATGGCCTCAAGCTGCGCCAGGGAAAATTTAGGTTGGATATTAGGAAGAACTTCTGTACTGAGAGAGTCATCAAGCACTGGAACAGTCTACCCAGGGAGGTGGTTGAGTCCCCATCTCTTGAGGTGTTTAACAGACGGGTAGATGCGGTGCTTGAGGACATGGTCTAAGGGTAGACTTGGTGGCGGTAGGTTAATGGTTGGACTGGATGATCTTAGGAGTCATTTCCAGCCTTAAAAATTCTATGATCCTATGATTCTAAGGCACTGATGTGTTTTTTACTGATGCTATGACTGGGAAAGAGTTGTGTCCTTGTGCTAATGTCTATCTCCATGAAAAATGAGGAGACTGAAACACACATGCTGGCAGCAAACAGATTAAGGAAGAATGATCTTGTGATTTTGTGGGAGGTTAGGGGTCAAACTGCCCAGCACTGCTGAACAGTGTAGTAGGAGATCCTAAATAAAATGCAGGACAGAGTGTTTGTTTCTGAGACAGGCTCTTGATCTGTAGCAAATGCAATAATCTCTCTGGGTTAGGCTGAGTCAAGAAATCAATCCACATTCCCTCATGGGAGGTTGTGTTTGAAACAGCTCCATTGTGTCTTCTCACCTGGGAAAGTTGCTTCATGGATAACTGTTCTAAAGAGCCTGTGCTGGGGTGCCTGTGAGGGGTAGAGACATGATCCTGCTGTTTACTTCAACAATAAAACATTAAAGCAGCTTTGCCTACCCCTTGAATCCCAACCTGGATGACAGTAGAGAATCTATGCTGGCTTTGTAGAGTGATAAATTTAATCATTTTTCTTTGAATTTCCCATTTACAGCATGGAGTTAATAGCACCAATTAACTTTTTTGTAACTAAATAATCTGTTGGAAGACAACAAGTATTTTACAAGCCAGTACACATGAGAAGATGCAAAGTATCACTGTCTATGCTTCCACCTGTACAACAAAGTCCAGGGACTTGTGATGAGACATGGGGATGTCCTATAGTTGTGTACTCTTTCAGTTAATCTCTCCTTTTAGCAGCTGTGGTGCTGTAACCACAAATCTCTTAAGGTTTGTAGATACATACACTGAGTCAGCTGGTTTAAGAAAAAATAATGCCTTTTCCTAAAAATTCTGTGTATCTTATAAAACTTACTTGCCTTGTAAAATAAATCTAAAAAATGCCCTTTTAGATTTCATGTGTCTTCAGGAGAATACACAGGTGTTAGTTCAAGCTATTCAGATACAAAACAAGCTGCGTGAGCTTTTTTGGATTTTTTTTTGTTTGTTTGTTTCTAGTGTTTTATGCCAGTACATATCAGATTGTTCTCTTGGCTACATCAGTGTAACTACAACATAATGACCAGACTTTAATTCAGCTGAGCTTCAGAGTCCATTTTAGTAGCTAATAAGATTTATCTACTATGGCCAAACTTCTTTCCCTTCCTTTTTTTTTGTTTTGTTAAAAAACCCCAACAAAACTAAAATCAGTCTATATCAGTTATCCCAATTAGAATATCTAACAATAATATGTAACTTGCTTTCATTATATATGGAAATCAACAAAGGAAGAAAATTACAAGGAATTTAAGCTTGGATTATTTATATTAGTTTTGAGAAGTAGGCATGTGCAAGGTACAGAGTAACCCAGTTATATTTTAATGGAAAAGGCTGGTGTTATTTTTATGTTCCAAACAATATTGTATGTTTTTCTTATAAAATCCTCCTATGAGAAAGCACTATCAGTGTAAACATCACGAATCTATATGTAATATACTAAAAAAACCCACAAAATAACCCCAAAAACCCCCTTTGGTAAGGTTTATTTGCTTTATACAGTCTGGAAGTAGCCCTGAATAGAAGCTTAATGCAGTCCAGCATGTTTTGCCACATTCTGCCTAGTATGGCTAAATACTTAATAAAATAAAACCTGCTCCCCACTATGTGAATGGGAGGCTTCCCATTACAAAAAGTGTATCAGGTTGCTATCACTTGGAAGTTTGATAGGAATCAGTTTAACTCTATCAAGTAAAACAAACAATTAGGCTCCATGTCACTAGGTTGAACTGCTCAATGCATAAAAGAATAAAGTAGTGCCACGTACTCACAGAGATTTCATTTCCCCCCCCATGGTTTACTACATTTTAATGTAGTTATTGTTTATACCTGCAAATTTACATTGGAGGGTATGGTGTTTGCTGTGTGTTCTTCATCACGTACCTGTTTCAAATCTTTCAGTCATACAGCCAGATAGACAAATTAACCAATCACATAGCAAATAATACACATGAACAGTTCACAGATATCCCACAGGTTGACATTTATTCATGCAAATTCCTGGAAGAACAGCTATGAACTACAAATATATTAGCAGAAATCTGAGTCAGGTTATAGACTTGTCTTGCCAAGTGACTATTACAAAAGCTCTCTCCCTATTTTGCTAATTCTGTTACTACTTCTGTCCTCTACTGCAAAGACCTTTGTCCGAGTTGCTGACAGTGAGAGTTTTGATCCTTTTTTTTTCTTACTAGGGATAAAATCTTTTAACTGTGAATACCCTCAGCTGACCAGATGGACAGACAACTTGCACTTATATGTGAAAGTTACCTTTAAAAATAGCAGCAATGAACTTAGAAACAAATCCTGAATATCGTGTTATTTCTGAGATAAAGCAAAAGTTAACTATCATCAGTTAAAAAAAAAGGGAAAATATTAGGAAAATGAGGCATAGAGGATTAAACTATTTATTCTTACATCAGAACAGGAAAAAATAGTGGTCAGACTGCTATTCCAATGGCAAAATCAGAAGCTTTTTACTTCCATGTTGCTAACCAATGTATTTCCTATTAGTGGCACGAACACATCTTTCTATCTTTGGACACTGGGGAAGAGTTAACAGATATAACCTTATGCCTTGGGGTATTTTGTCCTTTTTTTTTTCCCTTTTTTTTTAAGGTTTTTTTTTTTGCATTTTCATAGTCTGATTGCAAGAATATTAGAATATTAATATATTAGAATAACACACAGCCTTCATGACAAAAAGACTGATAGCATGAAAATATGACTGTAAAAGCCCAAACCACTTGTAAATTGATAATATAATCATGACCTTATGCTTTTTTGACAATTCTTACCAACTTATATTTTTGCAAGTCTAAAACATTCTCTATTGGAGAAAGTTGGAGGTAACAGGTACAGATATTGATGCAGAAGAAAGGCTTCAAGGTATCACCTTGGTAATGATTAAAGACATGGGAACCTCATGTATAAAAGACAAGAGTTTTGATGTATTTAATTTATCTCCCCCCCGTTTTCATTAGTTTAAAATTACTAAAATGGGGAATATTTGGAAAAGTACAGAAGCTAATCAACAGTCTAGTAGGAAAAAAACCCCAAACAATACTATTCAGAGCTGAAATGGGATACTGCCCAAAATGAGACTAGAATAGACCAGACAAGCTTCATATTACCTTGATTGTAGAAAACTGGACACTGAAATGCCTGAAACATTGTGGCAGTTGTTATATCATGACCGCAGGGTTTAAAAATAAGTTTGGCAATTTATTTTTTTTTCTAACATTACACAGTAACTTGAACAGGATTTAATTCAAGGAAGTTCCACAGCCCACATCACACAACTCAATGAACACTGTGGTCCTATTTGGCTTTTTCTCTTGGGAAGCTGTGTAATATCAGGACTCTTTCTTTGCACAGAGCTGGGCAACCAGCCATCAGAAAAGCCTCGCCCTAGGCAGTCTGCCTAATGCTTTTGTCGTGAGGGTTTTTTCACTCATACTGGGCTGCTGGTTTTTTTCATCTCTCAATTTGTAACTCCCAGAAATCTGTCTTGGAGTACCTTTGTGTGAAGACTGCTGCTTCTACCCAAGTGCTTTTGATCAGTGATAGAGGGCTACGCTCTTTGCATTGTTCCTATGCGCAAAGTTTTGTGCTGCACTTCATTAATGTGGAATCTGTCTCACATTTCTCTCTGATTATTTTTTTTTTTGTTAAATATTTTAGTATAGAACTGTATTTAATTTTGAACTTTTCATGCTGCTTAATAGCCCTCTTCATGTCAGGCTAAAAAAAAAATTAAAAAAATGAAGGGAAAGGAATAAATCTTGCTTTGATTTGTTCTTTTGAGAAAATGGATTCACTCCTCATAAAGGAAAAGGACATCTCAAAGCACAAGGATCTTAAAATCCCCTGGAAGCCACATATTGGCAGCCTTCCCTCCAGGTAGCAGAGCTCCACATGAAGCCATGTGTACACACCGTCGCTCATTACTGGCTGAATATGACTCATCTTGTCACAAAGACAAGATTTTGCTGTTTGGGAACAGTGTTAAAGATGTGAATATAAATATCTGTTTATCATTTAAAGGGTGCAGAACAAATAGTGATTGCAGTTAAGTTGGTGTAAATATGAACTGAATTTATAGATATTCAGACAGGATATGCTCTCAAACTCCAAGTGGTATGACTGGTAGTCGGAGATATTTCATTGACTACAAGACCCTGAAAATAGAGAGAATTGTAACGGGATCAGATTTTTTTTTTTTTGACAGTTGGTTCTGTCAGAACAAACTTGAACTTGTTTCAGCTTTTTGAAATAGAGCATAATAATTACACCCATAAGAGCTGGCTGAGGCTGGGCAGTCAACTCACAGGTGGAAGGAACATCTGACTAAATCCCTTCAGCGGGGAAGCCGCCAGTGCGTGCACCTGGGCTTTTGCTGGAGTCATTTCCATCTGCCAAAAGCATTGCTGCGAAATGATGGGGAAAAATAAACAAGGAACAAGGCATGCTGGAGTTTTTAACTAAAAACTCCATCTTGCCTGAGTTTGGGAAAGGCTGGAGATAGCACTGGGGGTACTAGTGCCTTTCCACCTGCAAAACAGGGGAAAGGGAAGAATTTTTAAAGACTTTGGATTTCTCATGTTTTTTCTAATATTTCTTGTTTGTTTTTCAGCGATCATGAGGACCATATTTTTTGCATGAAAGCCCCATTCTTCAGGGATTTTAAAAATGCAAATGGAATTCTGGGTCTTTTTCCAATGAGATAACATACAGTGGTTTGTGCATTTGCAAATGATGTCAAACTCTTGGTAATTATACATAGGAGCTGACATGTTCACAAACGAGGCACATCACTTCTTGGTAAGTATGTATGGTGTACCAGGAATTGCTGGCCTTACTAACTGTTGTAATCAAATGTCCAGAGTGCATCTGAAGTGCTCAGGAGCTAAAGGTGAGAGTGTGCAATGAGTGCTAACCAAGTGGAGAACACAAGAAAGACCACAGCTCCATAAGAGAATTTGCTACAATCAGTTCTTTTTCTGGTCTCATTATTATTTTTTTTCTATGTAAAAATTACAATAGAAATAACCAATACTATAACCCAAAACAAGTATAAAAGAGAATTACATCCTCTGAGCTTGTTCCATATTGATTCTCCTAAAAATCTTACCAAATCTATACAGACTTAGAGTAGCCAACATGACTCATTGCCACCACAGAAAGTTCCTGCATAGGGAGCATGCCAGGCAGATTCTTGGTCCCTGTCCTGTTAGGTTATTTTTCATGCTCCATGTATTTCTGACTACTAAAATAGGCTGTTGACAGCCAAAAGCAGAAACTGTGCCTAATTCCTTAGTCCTTTTGCCAAACTCATCACTGGCAAGAGGTAAATCCAGCTCTGAGACTACAAGCAAAATACTATAACTTACATCAATTTGCTGACATGTCTGTCAGCCCTTTCCAAATTCTGCCTTGCACATTTTGAATTTCATCCCACTCTGCCTCCCAATTTTGTATTACACTTCTCTCCATGTGGAAGGAAGTTATTTGTCACCAGTAGAAAGACTTTCTATCGTTTTGTCTAATAGGAAAGAGGTAACCCTTCAGCTTCTTGAATTTAAAGTGGAAGAAGATATTTTGAATTTCTTTTACATTAGAGAAAGCAGAAGGAAAAGAGGTCTAAGCTATTGAAAGCCAATGTAGGCAGCTTGAGAGACACCTTCTCTCTTTCCTTTTCTCTCCTTTAAAAGGCAATGCAGGACTTTATTGCCAACTTGAACATCCCCTCTGGAAAAAAAACAACCCAACTATATCTGTGTATATCCAGACACACTAGCCTCTGATTTGAAAGCAAAAATGAATCTAGATTTTATTTTAAAAGAGAAATAATGAAGCTATTTCTAGGAACATCTGCTACAGCTCCTTATAGGAGGTAGTGTTGAGATTCATATAAATGAAATTCATTTTATGGATAGGATATATGTTGACATTCTTTCAAATATAAAACAGCTCCCTGGTTAAGTATATAGTAACTTTTTTGAGTAGAAAGAGGCAACTGTGGTTTCATTGCACTTCCCAACTTTAACCTAATTTACAAATGAACTACCAACATGCATTCCTGAAAAGACTGGCCCTGCTGCAGCTTCCTTTTTTTTTCCTCCATACCACACCAGTTTGCTTAATGCAGGCAGTGAGAAAGCCCATGGAAAAGTCATTTCCCTCGTTGCACAAAACACAATGAAAGCTCAGACATGTCACAGCCTTGAAACACTTCTTCATGGGCTTAATAACGGGTTGGCAGGTACGAAGGTACACGTGTTTTAAACTTGTATTTCAGTTCATGTTCCTTTGACCTATGGTTGTCTTCTTTGGGTCTCAAAGCAGCATGAAGAAATGGATGAAGTTACTGAATACAGTGTGGAACATTATATAAGAAATGTATTTCTTATATTTCTGACTTATTTCTGGTCAGTTCTTACCAGGGAACTGCACATGAAGCCCTAGGTAGTTATAGAAGCTGGTGTCCTGACCAGTACAAAACTATCAACAAAGTGCTGAATGTTCTCCCTTGTCAGTGTTTTGCAATGCCAACAATTATTCTAACACCTTTTGTACTACAGTCAGTAAAATCCTATTTCTGATCATATCTTCTCCATGAGGAGACATGTTTTTACATTTTTGCATTTTCCTCCTGTTTTTCTTTAAAGCTAAAGAAGTGATATGTTTTCATGCCAAGATAGCTTCAGTTTTGTAAGGATCCATTTGTTCCAGCTGCTTATTCCTCACTCGGGTTATAATATTCTGTTTGCCATGTCACAATTAGCATTGTAGAAATCTGGGATTCACTTTCAGAGGATTATGACTTTCAGAGAGGAAAAGGCAGTAGGAGTGAAAGAAGTGTTCAACATAAATCCTGTCTTCATGCAAATGTATTTAGCAATAAAAGCAAAGTTTCACACACATTAAAGTAGAACAAAAAATACATTTTCAGTATTCTCTAAGATAGCAACTGAACAGAATAGTCCAGGTCCCACTGAAAGTTAAACTTTTAACTACCTTTAGATTTTTGAAACAGAAATACATGACAAAATATTTTTCAGGATTTAAAAAAGTTATGCAATTTCTGACAAGACACAATTAACTTCTCCAACAGGTAGTGAACCAGCCAGGCATGGCAGAACTATCCTGATGTTCATTGACAAAACTGATCACTTAGAGCAGATGAAATTCCTACAACCAAACCCCATGGTTATTCTCTACTTCAGTGGTACTCAGTGACAAATGGAAGTGCCAAGGTACAGTGCTTTTTTGCCATCTGGATCAGTGACAGAGAACTAAGCCTTGAGTAATGACAGACCTAACCCACATACAGCTTTAAGGACTTCAGTCGGTAAACACATTCCATCAGATACAATTGTGTGAGGCTGGCAAAAAAAAAAAAATAAATCTTATCAAGCCTTGCCTTTAGTGTCTCTAGGGATGGGGCTTCCACCACCTCTCTGGGCAACCTATTCCAGTGCCTCACCACTCCCATGGTGAAGAACTTCTTCCTGATGTCTAATCTAGCCTTGCCTTGCTCTAGTCTAAAACTATTGCTCCTTGTCCTGTTGCCACATGCCCTGACAAATAGACCCTCCCAGCTCCTCCCAGTACCTCCAGATGGTAACTATTTAAAAATGTATAATAAATCTGAATAATTTCACACATACACAGAGCTCTAGATCACTAAAATGCAAACACACTGTCATTAACATCATAAAAATAAAATCTGAACTTTTAAAACCTGCTTATTTCTTTAAACAAAATCATGCCCTGCAAACACCTGAAATGAGGTTGTAGAGAGGTAAATATTGGTGTCTTCTCCAAACTAAAAATTAATAGGATGAAAGAAAATATCTTCAAGTTGCTCCATAAAAGATTTAGATTGGCTATTAAGAAAAGATTTCTTCACCAAAAGGTTTGCCAAGCATTGGAAACAAGCTGCGCAGAGAAGTGGTTGGGTCAGCATCCTTGCAGGTGTCTCAAGTGTCTAAAAGACCTGTAGATGTGGCACTTAGGGGCATCCAACTTGGATGATTATATGGTTCTATGTTATTACCCTAAACAAAAATTCTCATGCTTTACTGCTGAGTTTATTGAGAAACATTGTTTAGCATATTCTCAGAACTGGATGTTAACAACAAATGAATTGATGAGACAGGTATATTACTCTTTCAATAAACATTAAGAATGAATTTAATCCAATCACCTGTTTTCTTTCTTAACTGCAAGAACTAAGTTAGTGAGGTATTGGGTTTTCTGATACTCAGAAGGGTGCCTGACTTAAATTAGCTGCTTATTTTAATGTCAACGAGCAAGCAAACAGCAGGATTACTTGTGCTTAAAAGTAGAAGATAATATGGCTAGTTTGAGCTGATTTTTTACTTGCAGTGTATGGGTAGCAGTAAAGTCATCATCACATGGATATGAGAAATAACATATTTGAGGGATTATTTTTCAATGGAAGATAAAATATGGATGCTTCAGTAAAGATACCTGTTTGTCACAACAATCAAAATACTGACCTAATGTGCTGTCTTCAGGTTTCAGTGGAGCAAGGAAACATTATTCATCTTTACAGCACGCAGAAATTAAGAAAAACAAAGGTGCTGTAAGTACTTAAGCATGTCTGTTCATACTAAAAAAAAAAAGTAAATTTTGAAAGAAAGTCAAACTCTAACAGAAACTCTCCACCTTTGTAGAGATCTTTCAAGTGAATGAGTGGTTGCAAATCAATTTTCCCAGGATAGAATTCAAAAGGTGAGTCAAAAAAAGCAAAGAAATAACAATGGTAATTCACTGAATCAAACCAGGGCTAACTAATTGCAGTCACAATGCAGAAGCAATCTCCACAGTTGCTTTGTGAGGAAGTTTTAAGCTATTCAAGTTGCTTGGTTGCTTATTACACCTGTCAGCATATTAGGTGAGCTGTTGCAGAAGTGTGAAAAAGCTTTTCTGGGACAAACATCAAGACTATGAAGCTAATACTGCAATTACAGTGAACACTTTCCAGATAATTGTATATAATTTTTCCACAATTGTAACAGGAGCAGTAGATCATCAACACCTGCTGCTGTTACCCAACAAGTCGGGAAAGTCTGGGCCAAACGACCGGCTTGCCTGAATGAACTGCTGCCCTTTCTATTGTTCTATGCTCTTGCTTCTTGTTAGTGAAAAGGACTATCTTCCTCACTTCTCAGAACCCACTATCACCCAAAAATGTTTATATTAGCTTTGCAGAGAAGAAATTGGCTTGGAGTTTTGAGTGGATTTTTGTTTGGTTTTGTTTTATTTTTTTTGGTGTTTTGTTTTAGATATTATATGGTCATGGAAGAAGGTAGCCTGAAGGATGAACAATAAAGAGTCTGAGTCTAAGACCTAACTCTGTTCCATAAATGAGAATCTAAGGGGAAAGGATGCCACCCAGGAGCCTTGACAGGTTTAGGAGTCGCGTGTGCGTTAACCTCATGAAATTCAACAAGGCCAAATGCAAGGTCCTACATCTGGGTTGGGGAAATCACAAACATGGGATGGGCAGTGAGTGGATTGAGAACAGCCCTATGGGTAAGGACTTGGTGGATGAAAAGCTGAATATGAGCCAGCATTGTATGATTGCAGCCCAAAAAGCCAAACATATCCAAGGCTATATCAAACAAAAAGGTGGTTAGCAGGTTGATGAGAGTGATAGCCTCCCTCTACTCGACCCTCACAAGAACCCACCTAGAGTACTGTGTTCAGCTCTGGGGTCCCCAGTACAAAAAAAAGCACGGTTCTTCTTGAGTAGGTCCAGAAGAGTAACTTGAAGATGATCCTCTTCATCCTGAAGAGAGTAGAGCACCTTTCCTATGAAGAAAGGCTGAGTGAGTTCAGCTTAAAGTTGTGAGGGCTTTGGAGAGATCTTATAGCAGGTCTTTAACATAATTAAGGGGTCTCCTCCTAGAGGAGGGGCTTCTTTATCAGGGAGTGTAGTGATAGGATGAGGGGTAATGGTTGCAAACTGAGAGTAGGTTTAGCTTAGCTAATAGGAAGAATTTTTTTTACTGTGAGGGTGGTGAGACACAGGAACAGATTGCTCAGAGAAGCCATGGCTGCCCTCTCCCTGGCAATGTTCAAGTCCAGGTTGGATGGGGCTTTGAGCAACCTGGCCTAGAGAAAGGTCTCCCTCTAGGCAGATGGTTTGAACTAAATCATCTTTGAGGTCCATTCCAACCCTAAATATTCTATCATTCTATGAAGGCCAAATAGTGTTATTTTCTTGCAAATTATGCAGGAGTGGGGTGGGAGAAAGAGAAAAAAAAAGTTATATTGATGGGTAATGATCCTTGAAAAGAAAATTTTAATGTTGGGGTTTTTTTTCTTAGTAGTGAGACATGTTGAAAAACAAAACCTTGGTAAATAACAAATATGATTTATAGGTGTCTCACACTCCAATACTTTTCATCAGTCTGGTAGGCAGGTAATGGGTACAGAAGGTTCATATTTAATCATATTTATCCCTTTGTTTTTAATTTTAAAGGTATGAGAGCATTACTTCTCCAATCATTAACAGTCTTGAATTATCCAGAGATAATCTGAGAAGGTAAAATCCATCCTTATGTATTCTGGTAAGTTAATTTCATACTAGCTGAAAGATCTGATTTAATGGAATCTCATCATGTTGAAAACACCCAATTGATCAGGCTGGTAGGAGCAATACAAGTTTATGCTACATTGTGTCACTAAATTTGCTTTGGTGAAATTTGATCTGCTTACCCTATTTCATTTTTAAGTTTTGAGTAAAAGAAATTGAGTGCTACAAGTGCCAGTTTCTTCCAGACTAAGTTGAAGTTGCAGCATAAAATTAAAACTGAACAGCTCTGTAGCCTGTCATTGTAACTATGCATATGGCCCCCAGATTAGACTTGCTGATTCTCCAGTTCAGCCTGTGGCCATTAGTAACATAAGCAAATGGAGTCTTTGTTTAGCTAAATTGTCTGCATGCTGTATTTAGGGAGACCTGAAGATGAATCTTCTCTGATATGCTAAAATAGTGCAATGTATACATTCCTGCTTTAGTGGGAGTCAGGGGTGCAGTTTTGGAACAAACCTGATTGAACCCAGTTACAGAACATATAAACTGTGTTTATGCTGGGTGAAACTGATCTGAAGGATGTGCATGCAGCACACACCTGATGCACTCCATGAATTAATCCATGTGCAGTCTCTGGGACCAGAGTAAAGCTAGTCCAAAGCTGCTTCCCTTCCTTCTCCCTCATAACACATCCAATCCTCATTGATAACACTCTACAGATCTTCTCCTTTTATGCTGTATTACTGGCTAATATAGCCATAAACAGTGATGACACAAATGGTTTCCTGTTCATTGGGAACTTTATTCCTCTGCATTTACTCCAGGAATATCTAACTACGTTGGGATATAAGTATTGGCACGGAATCTGTTATAAATGGCTACAGAAATGGTCTTGATTAGAATCTAAATGCCGATGAAATAACTCAGCACTATCAACCTTTCAGGGATTGGTGCTATTATTGCAAATATTTTACTGTAGAGCCAAATATACTAATTCACATCCAAGGTTAGCTATATTCATATCACCTCACATATCAAAACAGAATATCCAAACCCTGCTGGAGAAGGGTCCCTTTTTATCTAGGGACTGAAAATTTGCTGTATATTTGCATGTATAGTTTCATGGGTTAGGGAGAAGACAATAAAAGATGCTCTTTTCATCTGACATATACATATATATATACACATTTATACATATATATATATGTCAAATGAAAAGAGCATA